>VDFB02255549.1:0-107545 GCA_007258455.2 Sequoia sempervirens | reverse complement strand
TGCTGGCTTCAAGCTCATACAAAACCTTTCCAAAAACAATTCAAACGTGTATCACATTACAACATGTCGACATGGACCAAAGATAGGTCACACATACACCGCAATACAAAAATTAATCCATTACAACATCAGCAATACATTAGGTCAGCCAAAGATAGACCTAATAGAAAAAAGCAATGACAGAGAATGTCAATTCTCCATACGAGAACCTGTGCACATGAGATTCTGGACTTACAAGCTTTTAACATCCAAAAACCATTCCCCAAAACCACAAGTAAAGATAATCATTAGCAGAGGATTGTGAACCAAAATACAAAAGGATAGTAACTGCATACTTATTCAAATACTAATTTAGAATACCAAATCAAACTTGAACTTAACCTTGCAGTTGCAACTCATGTAACATGGACTTATATAACATGGTGACATCAATGACAACACAAAAACTACAAAATGAGATATTCTTCTTCATTCTTCCAACAATCTCCCCCTTTTTCATTGATGGAAAAATGTACCAAAATTTACAAAACTTCCTATGTACAATACACTCTTTCCCTTTCCTCTTCACAATATTCTCTCCCCCTAAAAACTTCTTACGAAATTCTTTCCATAGCATTCTCTCCCCCTTTGACATCAAGGGAAAAGGTCAGTCTAAAAAGAAATATGAAGATTGAAAAACATTACCCAGAGGATGGTGAGCCTTGAAGCTCCTTAAGAATACCTTGCCAAGATGCCTTTCCATTCTCCCAACTCTTCTTAGCAAACAATATCATTATGTTCAGGGATTACAATTCCATCAGACTTTCTTTTGCATCATCTAGAGTACTAGGAGTCAGATTTATCTTCTCTAATTTCTCTACATTTTCCAAAGCTTTGGCAACTAGAGTGTACTCCATTCTCACCAGGTCACATAACTAACCAAATCTTCTAATGATATCCTCCTTCTTTTGTAGAATAAAGAATTTGTCTCTATGAGTAGAGATGGCATTCTAGGTTATCCTATCTCTATCTTTGGATGCATTGTAGGTACTAGAGATAGCAGTCAACTGGGACTGAATGGAGTTCATTAGATCTTTGATGTTTTGAGTGGCATCCGGCCACTTTAAGCAATAAGCAAAGACAACTTTTGCTTTAGACTCACAAGCCTGCACAACTTCTAGATTCTTTTCAAAATTGGTGTGTGCCAAAGCACACTTTTCATGAAGTGCCAACAGCCCTTCCTCTTCCAATTTCTCTTTAACCTCATGCTTTGTCTTCTCACCAAGTCCAGAGGAATACTCCTTAAAGGAGTCCAATAAAAGTTTCAAATTATCTACCGGAGTGAGAGATGTATCCATTGATGCACCAGGTGTGTCCTCCTGTAAAGCTTTGATAGCATCATCGATAAGCTTTGTCCCTTTCTGGTGTGTTTCCAGAATTTCTCTTCTTTTGGATGCATGCAATGCATCCCCTCACACCAACTTATGAACAGGAGAAATTTTATCCAATTCCACACAACCTTGAATCATGGGGAGTTGTAGAAGTTCAGGAGGAATCACTGGCTAGAATCTGATCTACTTGGATAGCAATCCTTTCAATACATCATCATCGGAGGAGGATTATCTAGGGAACTTTTGAGATTCTACAACCTATCTTTGATCTTCTTCATTCTTCCTGGCAGATTCCCCATTTTTCTCTTCTTCCTCTACTCTTTCTTTTTCCTCTATCTTCTCTTCTTCTTTTTCATCTTTGTATTTGTTCCCTTATTCTCCATTCCCTTCACCTTCATCTTTATCTTGTTCTCCTTCAACATTATCTTTTTCACCTTCATCATGCTCCAAAGGGACATCATCATGTTTCTTTGGCTTAGCTTCTCCCTCATTTTGTTTCTCCATCTCTGAAGGGTCCTTTGAACCGCCTCTATCCAGAGGGATATCTATATCATTTATTTTTGGAGGAATGAATGTATCACTTGTACCAGAAGGAATGTCTTCCTTAACCTCTATAGGAAATTCTTCTCTTGATTTAGGTGCAGAACCGAATGAGAGTTCACCAAACATGTTGGATATTTCTCAGCCATACCCCTGATGGCTTTTGTAGTCTCTTTCCTTATTTTCTTTATTTGATTCTTTTCCTTTATCATTAGGGTGTTTACTCTTTTCTTCATCTGGAACATCTTTGAACATATCTTCTTTAAGGTCTCCAAATCATTTGAGGTCAAAGAGGACCCAAGTTTCTCAAATGCATCATTTTTTATCTTCTCTTCCAATTCAATAGCCTCTAATCTCCTCTTCATTAGGGCTTCCCATATTTTCTCAATGTAATATCCCCAATTTTGTGAGCATCAGTTTTCAGAGGGTTTAGCCTATTCCTGACCCTCATAGGCTAATGTGTGTGGTTAGGGGGTCTTCTTTAGGCAGTACCTAGTCATTGGTTGGCTTATTTTCCTAGATTCAATGGTTATAGGGGTTTTCTATGTTCATTCGAATGTTGGAAAACCTAATGTTGTGCTATGCTGAATGTTGGAAAACCAAACGTTATGTTATGCTAACATGTTTGCACTTTATGAATTCTAAAGTTGTATTTTAATATAATTATAAAGTGCAAATAAAAATAATAATTATTAATGATTTGTTAGAAGCTTCTAGATGGGCCGACCTCAAGAGGAGAAAAGTATATTAAGAGGGGGTGGGATTTGCTTATAATCATCCAGGAATTGACATTTGAATTCAATAACTTATTTGGTGAAGGAGCCAGGTAGGGTTTCTACCATTTCCAGCCATTGGGAACAAAAACTCTCATTGGTTATACAATTTTGAGGTTGTGAAATATCAATTGAATTATTGCTTCATTGTGGGCTTCGCTTCCAAAGTTCAATTTGTGCTTCATTGCAAATTTTGTGGCCTATTGGCCAAATTTGGAGGAAGAGATTACATATCAGCTTATTGAAGCATCTTGGTACGAATTGGAGAGAGGATTGCATCACATTTTTCATCAGTTGTTGGTCATAATCAGACTTATTTTCATGTTGGTCAATCTACATAGAGAAGGAGGACGATTTTATTCATATCTCACTTTAGCAAGATTGAATGGTTGTGGGTATTGAAGTAATCTATTCCTTGTACCTAGGTGATCCTTCCTAGGGTCTCATTGTTGGCTTAGACAGGGGAGATTATTTTTGGTTGATGGTTTTTCATGGCTACCATTAGCAGGGGTGATTCTCATATTTTAATTCATTGAGGCCAATATATGCATCGATTCCACCAAGTAATTGGAGCGCTCAAGTATAGGAAGGGGTGCAATCATTTAGGAGCATTGAAAACTACATTCTTCAAGACCTTGAATTTATTGTTGGGGTTGGACTAGCTACAGCAAGTACAAGGGTTACTCAAAAAATTAGGTTCCTATTTGTCACTTGAAAATCAGTCTATTTGCATTATACTATCATTGTAATTAATAGTGATTTATCAGTCATCATCTCATTGCATTTGGCATATTAAGAATATATGAAAGTCTAAAGTAAGTTTGAAGCAAGTCTAAAAAATAAGTTGCAGCAATTAGGGAGTTATAGTGTCATTAGAGGAAGATCATTGTAATCAGTTTCCAAGCTTTTGTAATCAACTTATTGCACATCTAAATGAAGGAATTTAAGTCTGAAGTTGTATGACAAATGTTTGTGAAAATGTCAACTGGTTATAGGAGTTGATTTGCATCAGTTAAAGTCATTTATTGCATTTTGAAAATACAAAAAATAATTGCATTTCTGATGTAGGGATAGGAGGCTTTTACCTATAACAACACAATTCAAGATCAATCAAACAATAATCGAATTCTTAAACTCTTCAAATACACCTTTCTCAATATGACTCTGTTCTTTGTCAACTAGGTCTGCAGACCAGGTTTACTCAATTTTTCCTCTCATTGTTTCTCACCACAACTTATCTCATGACATATTCAAACACCCTTCATATCGAACTTCAATGTATCTCAAAACCAACTAGGGTTCCTTTTGAACAATTCTTACAAAACCTTGAAATTATGCTATCCTAAAAGACCAATTAGGTTTTTTTTCCAAAGAAAGTACTTTTGAAACTCCCCACCAACGTAGGAAAACTTCTCAGACCTCTTTAATAGACAACAAAAGGACCTTTTCACTAGGTTTTAGTCCCTCCAATTCTCATTTATCCACTGATCTAGAAAACCCTCATTCTACACTTGAAAAGGGTACCTAGGGTTTTGTTGGTTCTTTGTATTCCAAAACTCATAATAGCCTAAAACCACCTCAAACACTCTTAAAATGGTCTTCCAACACTTAAAAAATCAACACTCAGCCTCCATATACACTATCTCATTAAACTCTCACTCAAAACCTTCAATTTCATACCCAAATTCACTATTTTCTCAAGACAGTCATAACCTCTTCCCCAAAATTCTTCATATAGACCAATCTCTACATACTACCATCCTATTTATAAAATTTTATGCCCATTCCACAGAGACACAGTGAGCACAGTTTGTGGAATGGGCTTATTCCATGTTTAGGGTTGCAAACCCTTGCAACTGCACTTATAGACCTTCTAAAAGAAAATTTACAAAATGTCCACTCAAACACAATTAAACTTCCTAAAAATGGATTCAATTCGAAGCTAGGACCAATATTCAACTTATTCAAAAGTTATTTGGACAAGGGCTTGATGTATGGCCACATACAAGTGCCTGCAACACAGATTTGAATGCAAAAATATCGAATTTTACAAAGAAACAGGGGTATTTTTATTGAATCTCCTTCACCAATGTTTCAAGAACCTTTCACATCATTTAAGGACATATATTTAAAAATTTATCACACCTAACTTCCCTCCAAACCAACTAACCAACTTACAAATTCCACTTCACCGTTGGTCTGCCTAAAAATTGCATTTTTGTTCATTTACAACTTTGACATTTTTTGTCAATTTTGCCAATTTTGCATTTTTGAACCCCAAACCTATTAAAGACCATTAAATATGACTCAACCCAACCTACAATGGTCTAATAAGACCTTATTTAACAAAATAAAAGACCTCACACACTAAACCCTACAAAAACCCTTAATTACATGTTTTGCATCTTTATGCATCATTTGACAATATTGCTCTGCTTTTACAAAATTGGACTTCTAGACACATTCAAGTGGTCCATATGACCTTATTGACACACTAAATGACCAAAGACTCCTAATACAACCTAACACCAAATTGATTCAAGCAAATTCAGATGAAAAGGTTGGTGCTCCTGCACCAATTTCATGCTTAGCTTATTATTAGATCATTTAGCATTCATTTCAATTTGAATACAAGAGCTAGTATAGCAGACTGAAACTCATATCAGCAACATATAACTTCACATACAAAGTGTTTGACAATATTCCTTGAGCCTCTAATCAGTATTTCGAGGTCAGAATTGTCAAGTGATATTGCAATGGTATCCGAGTGGTTTCCTACCATCATGTTGGGGTTTGAATTAAATATTCAGAGAGTTGCATCATTTGAGTGACCAACACTCATAAGTTTCAGTTATGGGTTACTACAGTATTGTAGGAAAATCCAAGGAAGATATTGAACGGGATGCCATCAAGATGAGGGAAAGTTATGAATAGGAAGCCCCTCAACTCTTTCAGGGATATTAGAGCATGCCAGATGATTTTAAAGCATAGTACTCTCTTGATAATTATCTGAGCTTTGTTGTCACCTTGAGGCCTAAAAATATTGGGTTGGTAAAGTATATTAGAAGGGTGTATAAGGAGAAACAAGAGGTATCTATAGTAGAAACATCTAGAAGCCTCTATGATGAATTCTCAGTAGTTAGTGACTAGCATACAGCTGGTCCTATGGAGAGAAAAACTTAGACTTACATAGAGAAAGATGTTGAGCATAAGACACTTTAGGATGACTTCAAGATTGGAGAGGAGCAAGTGATGTTTGAAGACCAATCAGTTGCATCAGAGCAGCTACATGAAGATAAGGTTTCTTTTGATGCTTCATTAGGTGAGTATAGCATTGCTTCACCCTATCATGGTAGAGAATCAGATTGTGGTTCGATGAATTCTATTCATACATATGAAAATCTGTTGGAAGCCCAAGATATAAAAGTGGATGTGAAAGTTGATCCTTTACTTATTGGTGTAGCCACTAGTGTTTTGACTACACATGATGAAGGAGACATTTTACAATGGCATGATGTCATTATTGATTTTTTTGAGGACAACAGCATTATGTCCCATCATTCTCATTAGATAGGAGCTTGTGATCATGAGAAAGCCAATGATATGATATCATCCATTTATGGAATCCCTACACCAATTGGTAGACATGAAGATATCAAGCATAAGAGGAATGATTTTGTGTATTTTGGCATCGAAGAGGTAAAGAGGTCCAAAAATGTGAATGAAAGATGGTTGCAAAAAGCCAAAGAGGCTAGATTAGTGGTTGCCAATGCAAGACAACATCTTCAAGAAGTAAAAGAAAAGATCAATCTCATCAACATAGCAAAACAAAAAAGGATAGATAACTTTAGAAGACTCTTTATTCAAAGAGAGGATGAATCTAAAAATGAACCTTGTCCTAATGATGATGATGAGGTTGATAAGTTTGGTCAATTGAAGGACTTGGTAAAGATTCCCAACATGAGGAAACAAGAACAGATTGAGGTATCTTCATGTGAAGCAGAATTTATTCATAGCTTGGAGACTCAATTGATAGTGAAGGAGGATGAGATTATTGTAGCATTATCTCATCATGACAGGATGCACAAACTGATTGAGGATCATCTTTGGGCGGTTTAGCTAGAGAGAAGACAAAAGGGGATAGGAGCAGGGTCTTCTCATGATGAGTTGTAGGTTGTTCAAGAAGGTATGGGAACAATGAAGTCAAATTATTTGAACCTTCTTTCAGACAGAGACACCCTTCTTAGCCTTGTTGGGATCTATTCAGATGCCTTGATGACGAAAGAAGAGGAAGTTAATCAGCTCTCTCAAGAGCTTGAGGGCATTAGGGATTCTTTGGTAAGTACTCAGTTGGCACTTCAGGATTTCGAGAGATATGTTGATGAGATTTGCTTAGGGTTGAGTTTGGCTAGATGCACATCATGTGCAACAAAGACTCATTCATCTAGGGCAGCCAAGACACTTGTTGATGATAGTAGCATGAGCAGTCACACTCAGGATATAGGTTCCATGGGTAATTCAAGCATTAGACTCTACATCGACACTATAGAGATTGTCATTGGACAACCTCATCAAGAGGAAATGGTTTCCTCTAGGAATTTCACATGGGATGACAGTGTTGATTCAGCTTCTTTTCACGGAGTAGATGGCATTCATGATGGTATCCTTCTCACTCATGATAGTGAGTCAAGACACTTGTAGTTGCTTTCTGAGGGAGGTCTTGATGAAATGGTTGCATTGATTTGTGAGTCTTCTTCGGATGTTGCCAATACATAATGGGGTTACACATGTTGGAGGTTCATTTGGGATCTAGGTGGAGGAGAGTTTTCTTTGCAACCGAGATTGCTTGGGGACAAGCAATTTTAGGGAGGGCAGACTGTAATGTCCCCAATTTTGTGAGCATTATTTTTCAAAGGGTTTAGCCTATTCCTGACCCTCGTAGGCTAACGTGCGTGGTTAGGGGGTCTTCTTCAGGTAGTACCTAGTCAATGGTTGGCTTCTTTTCCTAGATTCAGTGGTTATAGCGGGTTTTCTATGTTCATTCGAATGTTGGAAAACCTAATGTTGTGTTATGTCGAATGTTGGAAAACCAAATGTTATGTTATTCCAACATGTTTGCACTGATGAATTCTAAAGTTGTATTTTAATATAATTATAAAGTGAAAATAAAAAATAATAATTATTAATGATTTGTTAGAAGCTTCTAGATGGGCCGACCTCAAGAGGAGAAAAGTATTTAAGAGGGGGTGGGCTTTGCTTCTAATCATCTAGGAATTGACATTTGAATTGAAGAACTTGTCTAGTGAAGGAGCAAGCTAGGGTTTCTGCCATTTCCAGCCATTGGGAATGAAAACTCTCATTGGTTATGCAATTTTGAAGTTGTGACATATCAACTGAATTATTGCTTCATTGTGGGCTTCTCTTCAGAAGTTCAATTTTTACTTCATTGCAAATTTTGTGGCCTATTGGCCAAATTTGGAGGAAGAGATTACATATCAGCTTATTGAAGCATCTTGGTACGAATTAGAGAGAGGATTGCATCACATTTTTCATCAGTTGCTAGTCATAATCAAACTTATTTTCATGTTGGTCAATTTGCATAGAGGAGGATGATTTTATTCATATCTCACTTTAGAAAGATTGAATGGTTGTGGGTATTGAAGTAATCTATTCCTTGTACCTAGGCGATCCTACCTAGGTTCTCATTGATGGCTTAGCTATGGGAGATTATTTTTGGTTGATGGGTTTTCATGGCTGCCATTAGCAGGGGCGATTCTCAGATTTTAATTCAGTGAGGCCAATATATGCATCAATTCCACCAAGTAATTGGAGCGCTCAAGTTTAGGAAGGGATGCAATCATTTAGGAGCATTGAAAACTACATTCGTTGAGACCTTGAATTTATTGTTGGGGTCAAACCAACTATAGCAAGTACAAGGGTTACTTAGAAAATCAGGTTCTTATTTGTCACTTGAAAATTAGTCTATTTGCATTGTACTATTGTTGTAATTAATAGTGATTTATCAGTCATCATCTCATTACATTTGGCATGTTAGGAATATATGAAAGTCTGAAGTAAGTCTGAAGCAAGTCTAAAAAATAAGTTGTAGCAATTAGGGATTTATAGTGTCATCAGACGAAGATCATTGTAATCAATTTTTGAGCCTTTGTAATCAACTTATTGCATATCTAAATGAAGGAATTTAAGTCTAAAGTTGCATGAAAAATGTTTGTAAAAATGTCAACTAGTTGTAGGAGTTGATTTGCATCAGTTAAAGTCATTTAGTACATTTTGAAAATACAAAAAAATACTTGCATTTCATGCTTAGCTTATTGTTAGATCAGTTATCATTCATTTCAAAGTGTTTGCATTATTTCTATTTGAATACAAGAGCTAGTACAGTAGACTGAAACTCATATCAACAACATATAACTTCACATACAAAGTGTTTGACAATATTCCCTGGGCTCTAATCAGCATTTTGAGGTTAGAATTGTCTAGGGATATTACAGTGGTATCAGAGCAGTTTCCTGCCATCTTGTTGGGCTTTGAATTAAATATTTAGAGAGTTCACATTACATCATTTGAGTGACCATCACTCATAATTTTTAGTTATGGGTTACTACAGTATTGTAGGAAAATCCAAGGAAGAGATTGAACAAGATGCCATCAAGATGAGGGAAAGTTATGAATGAGAAGCCCCTCAACCCATTGAGGGATATCAAAGCATGCCAAATGATTTTAAAGAATAGTACTCTCTTGATAATTATTTGAGCTTTGTTGTCACCTTGAGGCCTAAAAATATTGGGTTGGTAAAGTATATTAGGAGGGTGTATAAGGAAAAACAAGAGGTATCTATAGGAGAAACATCTAGAAGCCTCTATGATGAATTCTCAACAGTTAGTGACTAGCATACAGCTGATCCTATGGAGAGAAAAAGATAGACTTACATAGAGAAATATGTTAGGCACAAGACACTTCAAGATGACTTCAAGATTGGAGAGGATCAAGTGATGTTTGAAGACCAACCAGTTGCATCAGAGCAACTACATGAAGATAAGGTTTCTTGTGATGCTTCATTAGGTGAGTATAGCATTGCTTCATCCTATCATGGTAAAGAATTAGATTGTGGTTCAATGAATGCTATTCATACATATGAAAGTTTGTTGGAGGCCCAAGATATAAAAGTGGATGTGAAAGTTGATCCTTTACTTAGTGGAGCATCCACTAGTGTTTTGACTACACATAATGAAGGATACATTTTACAATGGCATGATGTCATTACTGATTTGTTTGAGGACAACAGCATTATGTCACATCATTCTCATGAGATAGGAGCTTGTGATCATGATAAATCCAATGATACAATATCATCCATTGATGGCATCCCTACACCAATTGGTAGACATGAAGATATCAAGCATAAGAGGACTGATTTTGTGTATTTTGGCATAGAAGAGGTAAAGAGGTCCGAAAAAATGAATGAAGGATGGTTGTAAAAAGCCAAAGAGGCTAGATTAGTGGCTGCCAATGCAAGAAAACATCTTCAAGAAGTAAAATAAAAGATCAATCTCATGAACATAGCAAGACAAAAAAGGATAGATAACATTAGAAGACTCTTTATTCAGATAGAGGATGAATCTAAAAATGCACCTTGTTCTAATGATGATGATGAGGTCGATAAGTTTGGTCAATTGAAGAACTTGGTAAAGATTCCCAACATGAGGAAACAAGAACAGATTGAGGTTTCTTCATGTGAGGCAGAATTTGTTCATAGCTTGGAGACTCAGTTGATGATGAAGGAGGATGAGATTATTGTAGCATTATCTCATCATGACAGGATGCACAAACTAATTGAGGATCATCTTTAGGCGGTTTAGTTAGAGAGAAGATAAAAGGGGATTGGAGCAAGGTCTTCTCATGATGAGTTGTAGGTTGTCAAAGAAGGTATGGGAACAATGAAGTCGAATTATTTGAAACTTCTTTCAGACAAAGACACCCTTCTTAGCCTTGTTGGGATCTATTCAAATACCTTGATGAGGAAAGAAGAGGAAGTTGATAAGCTCTCTCAAGAACTTGAGGGCATTAGGGATTCTTTGGTAAGTACTCAATTGGCACTTCAGGATTCTGAGAGATATGTTGATGAGCTTTGCTCAAAGTTGAGTTTGGCTAGATGCACATCATGTACAATAGAGACTCATTCATCTAGGGCAGCTAGGACACTTGTTGATGATGGTAGCATGAACAGTCACACTTAGGATACAGGTGCCATGGGTAATTCAAGCATTAGACTCTACATCAGCACTATAGAGATTGTCATTGGACAACCTCATCAAGAGGAGATGGTTTCCTCTAGGACTTGCACATGGGATGACAGTGTTGATTCAACTTCTTTCTAGGGAGTAGATGGAATTCATGATGGTATCCTTCTCACTCCTGATAGTGAGTAACGACACTTGCAGTTGCTTTCCAAGGGAGGTATTGATGATATGGCTACATTGAGTTGTGAGTCTTCTTCGGATGCTGCCAGTGCAATATGGGATTGCACATGTTGGAGGTTGATTTGGGATCCAAGTGGAGGAGAGTTTTCTTTGCAGCCGAGATTGCTTGGGGACAAGCAATTTCAGGGAGGGAAGACTGTAATATCCCCAATTTTGTGAGCATCAATTTTTAGAGGGTTTAGCCTATTCTTGACCCTTGTAGGCTAATGTGCATGGTTAGGGGGTCTTCTTCAAGCAGTACCTAGTCAGTGGTTGGCTTCTTTTCCTAGATTCAGTGGTTATAGGGGGTTTTCTATGTTCATTCAAATGTTGGAAAACCTAATGTTGTGTTATGTCGAATGTTGGAAAACCAAATGTTATGTTATGCCAACATGTTTGCACTTTATGAATTCTAAAGTTGTATTTTAATATAATTATAAAGTGCAAATAAGAATAATGATTATTAATGATTTGTTAGAAGCTTCTAGATGGGCCAACCTCAAGAGGAGAAAAGTATATTAAGAGGGGGTGGGATTTGCTTCTAATCATCTAGGAATTGACATTTGAATTGAAGAACTTGTTTAGTGAAGGATCCAACTAGGGTTTCTGCCATTTCCAGCCATTGGGAACGAAAAATTTCATTGGTTATGTAATTTTGAGGTTGTGAAATATCAACTGAATTATTGCTTCATTGTGGGCTTCACTTCAGAAGTTCAATTTGTGCTTCATTGCAAATTTTGTGGCCTATTGGCCAAATTTGGAGGAAGAGATTACATATCAGCTTATTGAAGCATCTTGGTACGAATTGGAGAGAGGATTGCATCACATTTTTCATCAGTTGTTGGTCATAATCAGACTTATTTTCATGTTGGTCAATCTACATAGAGAAGGAGGACGATTTTATTCATATCTCACTTTAGCAAGATTGAATGGTTGTGGGTATTGGAGTAATCTATTCATTGTACCTAGGTTATCCTTCCTAGGGTAGATCATTGTTGGCTTAAACAAGGGATATCATTTTTGGTTGATGGTTTTTCATGGCTTCCATCAGCAGGGGTGATTCTTATATTTTAATTCATTGACTCCAATATATGCATTGATTCCACCAAGTAATTGGAGCGCTCAAGTCTAGGAAGGGAGGAAATCATTTAAGAGCATTGAAAACTGCATTCTTCAGGACCTTGAATTTATTTTTGGGGTCGGACCAGCTATAGCAAGTACAAGGGTTACTTAAAAAATTAGGTTCTTGTTTGTCACTTGAAAATCAATCTATTTGCATTGTACTATCGCTGTAATTAATAGTGATTTATCAGTCATCATATTAATACATTTGGCATGTTAGGAATATATAAAAGTCTGAAGTAATTCTAAAGAAAGTTTGAAAAATAAGTTGTAGCAATTAGGGAGTTATAATGTCATTAGAGGAAGATCATTGTAATCAGTTTACAAGCCTTTGTAATCAACTTATTGCACATCTAAATGAAGGAATTTAAGTCTGAAGTTGCATGACAAATATTTGTAAAAATGTTAACTGGTTGTAGGAGTTAATTTGCATCAGTTAAATTCATTTATTGTATTTTGAAAATACAAAAAAATACTTGCATTTCATGGTTAGCTTATTGTTAGATCATTTAGCATTCATTTCAAAGTGTTTGCATCATTTCTATTTGAATACAAGAGCTAGTACAACAAATTAAAACTCATATCAGCAACATATTACTTCACATACAAAGTGTTTGACAATATTCCTTGAGCCTCTAATCAGAATTTTGAGGCAGAATTGTTAAGGGATATTACACTCAGGCACACTGTTCTTTACATAATCGCAACTAACTTCCAGAGTGATAACATACTACATAACAACTAAAATCAAAGTTTTTATGTCTTCTCTACCTACTCGATCATAATATTTTGTTGTAGGCTTCAACATATCTTCAAAATGTATCAAGGTATTGACTAATGCCTCTAATCTGAAAGGGGAACCAATTCTTACCAGAGAGTCCTTTTGTTCTTCTTGGTTCAGAGAGGCCTCTTCTGACACCTTTGCTTTCTTCAATTCCAATTTGGTGTGCACATGAACACCAAATTCTTGTTCTTCATCTTCCTCAGAGGATGATACAATATGAAATCTTTTTGAGCCAACACTAGCTTCCTTTGAAGCACCTTCACCAGAGGACATGCTTCCTCTTCTCTTCCTTACCAATTTTGTTGCAGGGTCTTCCTCCTCTTCCTCTTGATCTTCAGTGATGCTGAGGTTTTTCTCCCTTGTTTCCTTTTCCTTCTTTCCTCTCTTTACTGTTGGCACCAGAGGAGTCTCTTTTCTTTTCCCAGATCTAGTATTGGGTCCAAAAGGAGTTGGGCCTTTTCCTTTACCAGTAACATTGGGTTCAACCTTTACTGCAAGGGTTGCAGATGGTTTTGAAGGAGTAGTTCTGTCGGATCTCCTTGGTCCTGATGATTCTCCAGCCATTTGTTCTCCCATGGCCCTACCTTGTGCAATCTACTCATCAGTGAAGCCTACCTCACTAAGCTTTTTATCTACATTCTTTCTTATCATAGGCTTCCTATGCTCCAAGTGAACTTCCATAGATTTTTCTACATAAGTGCCAACTCTAGGTTCACTATAATCTTTAGGAATTTTCAAAAACACCTACACATAGCCTTCGGCTTCATCTTTTGTAATCTCATAACCCAACGGTTGTATCCATACAGTCTAGGTGTCAACAGCTTCAATCATGTACTCATCAGAGGAGACATGAAAAATGATATCATTCTTATATTTCTCAACAACTTTCTTAGGAATCCTCTCTCTCTCATTCATATTACTCTTGAACGCATCAAATAATATTGTTAGAGAATTATCTCAAGCCTTCAAATCACCCAAAATGTGCATATAGTCAAAAATTTGATGTGCAACTGGTCTGTATGTGTCCCAAAACACCGCATCATCTCTTTCGGGAAGTCTCCTAAGGAAGTAGAATAGCAAACAAACAATCAAGGATCCAAATTTGAAAGCATACTTCTTTCCCCAGGTCATCTTCAAGTTCTCAAAAAATTGTTGTCAGAGAAGTTCACACAAATCATAATCTAAACCATTAACAGCCATATCATAACCGGTGTAAATTGTTGTGGCAGATACAGAGTTCTCTCTATTAGTGAAGTAGATTTTGTGACCAACCATTATAGTTGCATACTTCATAGTAGGATTAGTGATAGGTTTTGTAGTAAGAGCCCTCCTATCATATGTAGCTCTGGTGAGTTCCATCACCACTTCATTCTTCACAACTTTCAACACGAGTATCGGTCCGGTATTACAGAGTCTCGTAACTACCTTAATTAATTCCTTGGTTATAATATGGGGTATGTCAATCCACAAGAACTTGTCATGCATTTTGCTGAGAGCTAGTTTAACATATTTGTCATCAACGGTTGAGTTGAAGTTAGGAAAATAATTCCATCTATCCAATTTATTTGCAACAATGTTTGAAATCATCCCCGGTGAGCTCATTATACCAAACATCTATCAACTTGTTGTGATTGTATTCATCAGTTTTAACTTGAATGTACATCATGTGTCTTCAGTAGGCATAACCCCATGAGGAATCAATAAGAAGGTGCCCATAGGGTCATCTTCGAAAACCTTCATAAAATACTTCTTATATGACGGTCTAGGTCTTTCTAAAACACTAACAACTATAGGGGTTTCCATTCTTCAACAAATCAAGCTCAACCAATTTCATAACAAATATTTACACATACCCACAATGGCACAAAAGAGAAAAATACCTTTTTCCTTCGTGAAAACCAGAACTAGGGTTTGCACAGCTCGCACTTCAAATCGCCTCAAGAATGCTCCAAATCACTCTCCACTTTCTTCAAATTTGCAAGTGATCAAAATTCCTTGCTAAAGCACTTTATAAACCAAAGACCTGCCCTAATTCACATTAAATGCAACAAATTTCAAAAAGCTAATAAAAACCCTTCTTCACTGCACAAAAAAACTCTAATTTGCTCAGCAAATGAGCATGCCTACACTTTTTCTTTCAGTTCCTTTTGCATAACCTCTTCCTATCCATTCCTTACAACATATCTTCATTCCAAAGACTGAAACACCAAGTATCCAAGGGGTTCGAACAATTTTTTGTTAAAGCTCCCCCTAAGACCATGTTGGGTCTAATTCCTGGAGGAATTGTCTACATTGGATGGGGCACAGACACATCTAATGTGTCTGGATCTTCTTTATTCTTCCAAATCTTGTTCATTTCTTGCTTAACTGCATTCTTTTCAGTTGTCTTCACTAGTTCATTCTTCTTTATCGGATCAAATTGTTTTCCCTTTTTACTTCTGCAAATTTTTGAAATGTGTTCGGGTTTGTTGTAGTTGTAGCATAAAAAAAAATTCTGATTTGTTTGTCCTCCATTAACCCTTGATCTGCACTGATTTTCTTTGTGTTCAAACTTGTTACATGTATAGCAATAGCCAGCAAAAGATTGATTCATTCTACCTCCATTAAACCAATTCATCATCTGAGTTCTACATTCACTAGCTCTATGTCCAACTTTCTTGCATGCAAAACATTATCTGGAGAAGGAACTAGCAAACCAATTCATTCTACTTCTACACTTTGATGCCCTATGACCAAATTTATTGCATGAAAATCAAATACCATTGAAAGATGGGTGCCTTTGAGCATTTGGTTGTCTGATAGGTGTTCTTCTAGTAAAGTTTCTTGGATTTCTTCTCTGCTTCCCTTTATCTTAAGCCTTTATCCACTAATTTTGAGGTTTGCATAGCCTTAGAGCTTTCACAGGATTCATTTCCCAAACCACCTTTTTTTTTTAGCAGGTTTCTACCCTACAATCAACTCGTCAAGCTTAGTGGAGCTTGTCTTGAAATTATCTTCACAGAGTTTTGCTTTCTCCAGATCTGCTTTCAAGTTCACCACTTCTTGTTCAAGTCTTGTGCATTCATCAGTCTTGCTTTGCATTACTATAGTTAGGAAATATTCAATTCTCTTCTTTTCTTCCACTAGAACCTTCAATCTGGTGATCTCTCCATTTGCTTGTTTCAATTGCTCACTCACTTATCTATGTCTTTCTTTGAATTTCTTCAATTTCTCTTTCAATTTCCAAAGACATTCATTTGCCTCATCAAGATTTTCTTTCAAATCTCTATTTTCACTTTTAGCCTTGTCAAGATCTTCAAGAGCAGCCTGAAGTTCTTCTTTATCATCCATTTGTTCAATCTTCAAAATCTTCCTCAAGCTATTAGGCTTCTTTAGAGGAACCAAGCTCTTATACCAATTGTTGAATACCCAAGATACTGAGAGGGGGGTGTGAATCAGTATCTTCTTTGACTTATTGAACAAACACCATCCAATTACTCCAATTCATATAACAGTAAAGATAAGCAAGAGAATTAACAGAACATAAAAACACACAACACATGAACACCAGGATTTTTACATGGAAAAACCAAAATGGAAAAAACCACAGTGAGGATTAGGTCACAATATAGTATAACTGGTTATAAAATATTTCAAAAGGGTGGCTCACTGCTAGGACTCACTGTCCAAAATGGGAGGCTCACTGCCTACAAGATACAATACCAAAATGGCTTACACCCAGAAAATGAACTAATAAGATATAGGTCTAACAAGTGTTGATTCAGTTCCTTTGATGCTCAATAAATTGACTTAACACACTTCATCATACTTGTCTTCTTCATACATTTCAATTCATACTTCACTCCAACAATTTCAAAACTATCCAATATATATCTGATACATCCCCAAGTTAGGTCGACCTAATTAGATGCAACACTTATTCACCAAAAAGATCAACTGTCAGCTTCAAGCTTGTACAAAACCTTTCCAAAATCAATTCAAACATGTAGCACATTACAACATGTCAGCATGGACCAAATATAGGTCACACATACATCCGCAATACAAAAATTAATCCATTATAGCATCAACAATACATTAGGTCGGCTAGAGATAGACCTAATAGCAAAAAGCAATGACAGAGAATGCCAACTCTCTATACAAGCACCTGTGCACATGAGATTTTGTACTTACAAGCTTCCAACATCAAAAAACCATTCCCCAAAACCACAAGCAAAGTTAATCATCAGCAGAGGATTGTGGACCAAAATAGTGGAGGATAGTAACTGCATACCGGTTTAGATACCAGTTCAAAATACTAGATCAAACTTGAACTTAACCTTACAGTTGCAACTCATATAACATGGACTCATATAACATGGTGACATCAATGACAACACAAAAACTAAAAAATAAGATATTATTCTTCATTCTTCCAACATGCAATACCAAGGTACCCTTCAACAATATTCACAACAACAAGGTGTACCATCAATGAACTACCAAGGCACCCTTTAACAAAACCCACAACAACAAGGTGTACCATAAATGAACAATCAAAGTACACCCCAAACTCCACAACAAAGTATCCCTCAAAATCAATACCAAGGAGGATTGAAAAATCAATACCAAGGGATATTTCTAAATCAATACCAAAGTACACAACAAAGTCAACATATGTACAACCCACAACAAGGACCCAGCATACCTTATACACAATATGGTCCTCAAGGAATTGCACCAACCAATGACATAAACGTACAACTACAAACCATCAACCAAAGGATATTGGACATACAAATCAAAAAGCTGAAAAAGAGCTATGCTCTACAAGATATTTGTCCATATCCTTTTGATCAAAATCTATCTATGGCACCCTTCCCCAAAGGCTTTGAAATAATGAAATTTGAAAAGTATAAGGGAAGGGAGATCCAATAGATCATGTATGTGAATTTTTTAGTATCTTGCATGGACCTACAATGAAATGATACTTATCTAACAAGACTCTTCACATGAAGTCTCAGCGGACCCACTATAGACTGGTTCTCTCATCTACTGCCTAGTATTAGAACATTCGATGAGTTGTCTGATAAATTTGTAAACCATCGAATAGGATCTAACCATCACTAATCTCTAGAAAATAAAACAAAGTCAAGGAAATTTGTTTGCTTCATATCGACAAAGATTATAATTAGGTTTTCAAAGCCTTGAAATGGCCTTAAAATACAAACAACACCAGTCTTAGAAGATTACGATGACTAATTCTAATTAGTATCTACACATCCCTTCCAAAAAAAATCTCATGTGTATATTCTTCCTTTTTTATTATGCTAGAGATATTGCTTCAAAAAATTCCATTTGTAAGCAACAAGTCAATCACATTCTATAACACTTTTTGAAGAATTCAAAGAGATAAAAAAAATATCTATACATTACCAAAACCAATTGAATGATGGATTTTTGGTAGTTTTAGTATTAAAAATATGTAAACCATTACTCAAAGATAAGTAAAGAAGACTACAACATGTAAATGTGGCAAATAAAAATGCCACTATACACATAACATCGCCTTTTCCATCAAAACATCAAGTTGATTGAATAGGCATTAACATACCACATAGAGCTCTCAAGAAGGAGCATGTGGGACATTTGAATGGTAATTTTCAAATATAAGATCAATTTTATATTTATTTCCAATGGTAGGCCCATGTCTCCATCCAAAAAGGCTATGAATATTATGATTAGAAGTATATATCCTTTGACCATGGAGATGGTATGCTCAATTCCTTTATCAAAATTTGGTTTCTCTTGCAAGGAAACAACAATCTCGAGAATCATGTTTATTTCAAGAAGGGGAGGGCTCAATTTTAATTAATACCATCACTTAGATGGGAATTATGATGTATTTCTATAAAATCAATGGCATCATAAATCTATTCAATAGAAGATGACTTCAAAATCCATATTACTAGATCATAACTTTGGGTTATTTTGGGGTTGTATTCAATTTCCTTAAAATAATTATTTTGTTCTTTTTAATGGGGACATAATGGAAGGATTTCCTACTAGTCCCAATATAAGTACATAATCCTCTTTCACTATTCTATCGACATGCCTCTCATTTTGGCTAGTCTAACAATAGCTCCTCTCAAGTTGTTTATCTCTACAAGAGTCATAATGTCTTCCATTAATATATATTGAATAGTTTGGAAATTAATAAATCAAGTGCTTGTAAAGTAAATATAAATAGATGACATCAGGGAAAGATTTAGTGGAAAATCTTCGCCAATTGGAAAATTCTAGGAATCAGCCAAGTCGAAATTGGCGAATTTCTCACACCCAACAAGGTGTCCAAATCGCCTAAATTTTAAGAACTATAGGTCCAATGCATGTCCATTCACCAATGATTTTTTTTATGAAGCATATTTAAGCAACAAATTCGCCATTTTCAAACTACTGTTTCAATTGGACCAACTAATATTTTTGCCTGGAATCCCGAAAGCATTTAATAAAACACCTACATATTCGGCAATACTATTAAAACAACATTGTATCAAGACCCATTTCGCCAATTAAAATTTACAAATAGTTGCTTTTGAAGAGCCATTTTTCCAATTAAAATATATAAATAGTTGCTTATGAGGACCTATTTCGCCAATAACATTAAAAAATAATTACATTTGAGGACACATTTCGCCTTGAAAATTACAATGTATCGTTGTATAAGCATGCAGGATTCACCAAATTTTTAATATACCATTTAAAAATCCCACCAAATTTTCCAAATATGGAATCATGGATTGATATAAATACAATCGAAAGTGTCATTTATTCTTACACATTTTGTTCGGTTCTGAGGTTCTACTTCTCAATTCGGAAGTCAGCAAAAGTTGAAAACGTACTTAAAGGTGAGTGATCATTTCTTCATAGTGTTATTAGTTATAATAATAAGTTTTCTTTATCTCTTTTTCATTCTTGCTTCAGTCTTAAAGATGATATTGAGTAGGGAATGGGATCTATATTATTATTCTTTGTCCTTAAACAAGAAGACATTTTTTTCTAGTTTTTATTCAAAGTGAGAGATGAATATGTTGAGCGAATCAGACATTAATATGTCGAGCAACTCTAGCAGCAAGGGTAAGGCTCCTGTTGCTCCTCAGGGTGGTGAAGAGACTCCTGCCACTCCTCATACTCATTCTGCTCCTTAGGGTGGTAAGGCTCCTGCCGCTCCTCAGGGTGGTGAAGAGACTCCTATCGCTCCTCAGGCTTCTCAGGGTGGTGAAGAGACTCTTGTCGCTCCTCAGGCTCCTCAGGGTGGTGAAGGGACTGGGAGGCCATCAAAATGCCAAAAACTTATACATACCATACAGTCTTACTTTGGAATTTCCAAAGCTCCTGATCCATCAAGTCAAGATGGAGCTACATCATCAACTCTTCCACCAAATATTGGTAGCATTCACAATACCTCACCGCCACCGGAAGGTCAAGTTGAGATTGTCATTGACTTAAATCAAAATGCATCAAATCAAGATGACAATACCATAGAAGATGTTCCAAGGGATACCTTGGGCCCGATTAGCAAGAATGAGATAATTGACTTGGATGAGGATGATGATGTTGGTAGCAAGAAAAGGAAAAATAAACCAAAAAGGGGGCACGAGTGGGAAATGACAAGGAGTTTTCAACTTGGTTGGTTGTCAAAGTACCCATTCATGGTACCAGTGGAGATTAGCAATGCAAATGATATTGAAAAGGAAACATTGGCCAAATGTAATATTTTTAGTTGGAAATGTGGAAGAGCCAAGACGTTGCAGCTAAAGATTGACACTATAGAAAAGCATATCGGTAAATTTTATGAAAAACAAATCATAGATGGAAAGGAAGAATCAATCGTACAATGGAAATCAAAGGAAGAATGTCTTCATGTTAGGTATTTCACGGATTATGAAGAGCATGAAAAAAGAATTTCAAACATTGTTGCATGTAAAGGTACACTTGAGGCTCAATTTGGAAAAGCAATGGAAGCATCAAATATGTCAAAAAATGTTCAGATGAGTGTTGTTTTCATATTTTGTCCAAAGGGCGTCATATGAAAAACTACCCAGAATATTTTGGTTTATTATCTTAATTGAATGTTCCTCACTATCCCTACTCACATTGGTCAGTAAACATTGGATGGGAATGGAAAAACTGTCTTGCTGCAGTGGAAAAGGAAGATTTAAAGGATAAAGTAAAAGAGTCAAATTTCATTGCATTATCTTTAGATGAAGTTACTGCGGTAGACAATACTTCTTGGGTCTGTATGCATTTGTATAATGTACAATAGCATGTTCACCAAGCTCATCTTCTTTGTGTTCATAAAATGAAGGACAATTCAACATCGCAAAATATATTTGAACTAGTCAAGAAATATTTGAATGAAATTGTAGGTATGGATGAGTTGACAATTGCGAAAAATGTGGTGTGTGTAGGAGTTGATGGAGCTGCAGTGATACAAGGTCAAAGGACCGGTGTTTGCACAAAGTTACAAATTACTTGTGCACCATACATGCTTAGCATTCATTACATGGCCCACATAATGAATTTAGCATTCAAAATTGTAAGCAAGTTTCCTACAATATCAAAAGTCAAAAATTTAGTCTGTGAGATCCACACATACTTCTACCGAAGTCCTAACCATTTCATAGAATTTCAAAAAAAATCTAAGGGAATAACACCAGGAAACAAGCTTCTCAAGGATGTCGATACCAAATGGATCTCCCTGCATGGATCAGCGCAACGAGTTCTTTTAGAATATCAATCCTTGATTGGAGTGATGTATGAAAATCTCAACACAGTAGACAAAGCTCCTGACCTCTTACATAGGTTAAGCGATATAGAGACACTCTTGACTTTAACTAGTCTTCTCCCCATGTTGGATGTGATGAACAAGCTTGTGAAGAAAGCCCAAGATAGAACTATGTATATTAATGAATATGCCAATCTACGTAAACATACATGCTTGGCCCTCGATCATCTATATCTAGATATAACACAAGATGGCACAAATTATTTCATGTGGCAAAAAATTATTGATTTGAATGATCCTGATAATGATTTACAATTTAATGCAAGCGAGAACTTATGTATCTATGTATGTGGATATAAGATACAAATGTACTAATGTAAGACAGCCAGGCGCTCTAGTAGAGAAGTAGTTGTTAACGAGGAAGATTTTGAAGGCATTGTTAAATCTATTGGTGATAATTTGAAGGAAATTGCAAAATCTCTTTCCTCAGAGATTTGTGAAAGATTCCCTCGACATGAAATACTTGAAGCCATGAGTATTGTGTATCCTCAATTTTGGGAAAACCGAGATAACCCAAAATATTTTCATGCTCAGGTAAAAATTTTGATTGAACAATTTTCAAAAATTGTAACATACAATGAGCAAAAAATAGAAGGAATTTTAGATGAAGCTAAGCTTAGAAAACAATGTAGGAGTTTTGCAACAGCTATGAAGGACCAATATAAATCCATGGGAAAGGACAAGGACTTTGAACCGGGATTAGTAAAAAAGGTTTGGAAAAACTTAGGTCAGAGTGAAATATTGTGTGGTTCGATATCAGAATATTTCAAACTTGTTGATTTATGTCAAAGAATGATATTGGGGTCATTGGAGGATGAGAGAGTTTTCAATACATTGGGGTTTTTGAAATCAAAGTTAAGAAACAAACTAGACAATAATTTGGAAAATTGCTTGAGGATGAAAGGAATTGTGTATAATGTCAAAAAATTTCCTTTTGAAAGGGCACTCACAATCTGGAGGTCCACATGTGAAAGAAGAGGGACAGGGTTGTGCAACACTCCAATTCCAAAGGTTGGTACCGGTGGCACTGGTAGTGGCAATGGGACTCAGACAGATGATAGTGACAAAAATGGCACAATGAATGTTGAATTTGAGACACAGGCCAAAGAAAATGAAGAGCAGACTTCGAATCAAATTCAAGATGACTCTTTTACTTTATCTGATGATGAACGTCAGTTTGAGGACCCTGAGTCCATTTGGGAAATGGAAGAGAAATAGAATTAGTAGCTTTTAGGTATTTATACTGCACTTCATGGATCCCAGGATCAGTTTCCATTGTTCCATACTGTAGTTGATGATATTTTATATTGTATTCAATCAAATTGTGAATCATTGCACTTCATGGTATTTTATTTTATATTACACTTCATGAATCATATTCCAAAGTCAAACTGTAGTTGATGATATTTTATGTTGTATTCCATGAAATTGTGATATTTTATATTTTATATTTTATTTTATATTTTACATTAGTTTGCATATAGCATTCAATGAGGTGTCATATGACGTCGCCTTTGAAAGGTTAAGGAAAGATAAGTCCATAATGTCGTGTGGTCGCTGAAACTTGGAACCTTAGAACCAAAGTCTGAAGTTTTGAAGTTTTCCAAACCTCTAACCCACCGACTAGAAAGATGACCAAGAAAGACTTGCAACTCAACAAAGTGAACCATCAACAATGTCAGGGAATTGGGAAGTTATGAAAATTTAGAGCTCTGCGACAAGGTTATAAAACTCTGAGGACTAGCGACTAAGGTTAGGAAAAGCACCAAAACTACGAGTTTGAGTGATAGTAACCACAACAATGAAACTAACCAAAAATCCATCATTCCAATTCCAATAATAGATAATCCTCGGCATGAATTCATATAAATGTTTTGTGGATATGCTAAGTAGTCATGGAGATTGAGTATTGATGTGTGAATTGTAATGCAATTTCACTAAGATTATGGATGCCAGGAATTAAAATCACCTTATAGTTCATATTGTAATTGTGTTAAAAGTAAAACTTGAGCATCACTCAACTCAATGCTTATTAGATTAATAACATATTAACAATAGTATTAGTAGCATATACAACAATGAACATCAGCAATCGTTTAAAGTGTATGTAGAAGTTGAAACCACTACCAGACTTTTTCTTCAAATGATATAATAAATAATACAGATAATTGAACATCAACACATTACTGAAGTCTAAATTTGAGCTTTTAAATTGATTATCACATGAAGGAATACATAGAGGCATTGGCAATGCAAAATATTTCTCAAAGAAAACTCTGCACAAAGTTGAGTTGGAACTTGGAAACTCATATTATAAAAAATTAAATCACCGCAACACCTTTTCTAGCAACTTCCACTCTTCAAGTGTTGGAATTGTCATTTGTTCTAACTGATGTTGTTTGACTTGAAGATTTGTTAACAATTCATGATTTAAATTGGAACTTGTCTTGGATTCTTTAGTCAATTTTTCATTCAAGGTTAGCAATGGTTTGATGGAATCCAAATAGGTCACCACATCTAGGTTCTGAGGAAGCTGGTCCATATCAATATTCCTTGCATCCTCCATCTTCTTTCTGAAATCATTATTTCCAATGAATCGCTCATTTGTGTCAAAAGCCTCTGGTAAACCAAGCTCTGTGAAGTTCCTTACCTTTTCATCCACCTTCATCTTGTCTGCAGCCAAATGCAAATATTTCTCTATTTCACACATTCTCAAACATTTTTCAATGATAGATGACAACGTCATTGATGTAGCAAGCCGATTAGTAATCCCTTTTGATTTCAAAACATTGTCACTGGCTTTGCAGACTATTTGTTGAATTTGATTTGCTAATTTCTCTAATGCCAGCACATTTTTGTTCTCCATTAAATATGTGTTGAGATTATTATGATGTTGTCTGATAGCATCAATCAATTGAAACATGTCACACAAATGATCAATCCTCTACACTATTTCATCCTAGATATTTTGTTTCATATGCCTCATTGTTTCTCTACAAAATGCAGATAACTTATTTTGACAAGACTTAATTTTATTTTTTGCTTCCATCAGCTCTACCTCCAATCTTTCATTTCTTTTTCTCTCCTCCAATTTTTGTTCCCACCGTGCATTTCCATTTGCAATGCTTAGTCTTAATTTTTTTGAAGTGGATTTTTCCTCATCATATTTCTCGTTGCTCTCATCTAGCCTTTGCTTCAATTCATTCACTACAGTCTCATTCTACTTATCCTCTTTGTTTGTTAATGTAGAGGTAGATTTTTTAATTCTTTTTTTCTAATTCATTGCTCTTGTTATTTGTTGATTTCCTCTTTGCTTTCTCATTTTCTAGGTCTGCCTATAACTTTTCAATTTGATTCTGCAACCTTTTTTCTCTCTATATTGCTTTAGAAATGATGTGTACACCAATTCATTGTTCTTCTTTGATACATTAATTTTGTCAGTATTTCTGAGTCACGAAAAATCCAATTGAAAATTGTTCACCTCGAATTCAAATGGAGCCATCTGATTTGCTAGTTTGTTTTGAACTGTGGGAACAAGAATTATGTACTCCATGATTTATTTACTTGTGTCAAATGTGGGTAATACCATGGTTGTTGCAGGATCTAAAGTTAGAGTAGACACACTCTCCATCAGTTGCTTCTTTTATTTTTTATTCAATTCTGATTTCTTTTTAAACTCTTCAATGTAATCAAAACTCGGGGATGCAGGAACAATGGAATGCTTGAATGGCGAAGGAATAGGAGTACTTGTAGTTGCTAATGATGTCACAGCCAGACTATATGGCATTGGGGGAGTGCCTAGAAATAACTCCTTTGTGGTGGATCCACTGGTAGTGTGACTTGGAGTTGGACCTGTCAAAATCCTTTGCCTCTTATGTATGCCTTGATCACCTGGTGTTTCTGTGGTCTATTGTGTTGTTGTCCTCTTGTGTTTAATTTTTTGTTGTAGCACATGTTGACCACTACTAGTACTACTACCCATACCATCACCACCAGAGGCAGTTCCAGTTGCAATAAGCCCTCCACCATGGGCATATCCTAGTTGTGATTGTGTCTGACCATGAGGACGAGGATTTGAAGCTCTAACAAATTGAATTGTTTCAGCTCTACTTGTTTTCCCTTGGTCTACTTTATCATCTCCAAGGCCAGATTTTTCAACTGGTTTTCTATGTTGCACATCTATTACTGTAGGAATTCCTTGTCCTTGGGACCCCAAACCACCACCTTCATAACCCATTTTTTCAGCTATGGCTGCTCCTGTAGTAAATGCTTCTTTTGTGGCCTCACTTAAACTAAGTTTGAAATTGGCATGGCTTTCTTCTTCCCTATCATCATCACTTTCTTCATCTTCTTGTTCATTCAGATGCTCTATATTCCATAATTTTCTAAACTCAAGATCTTCTTTGTTATCTCCATACTCTACAAGAGCTCTTGGATCACCTAGCTCCTTCCTCATAGACCAAAAGGCAGTAATTTTTTATCATGACCAATTTTTTTCTGTAACTTCCTTCTCTAGAGAATATGACATTTTTACTCTACTAGATGGTTTATGACTTTTTTCATAAAAATTGTTGTACCTCCTAATTGTCTTTCGATGCAATTGCATAATTTCTACTAACAATTGTTCAAAAGAAATACCATTCTTAGCAACACTTTTCTCCATTGCTACTTTGACCTCATCCCAAGAATCCTTGTTTCTCAAGTTTCCAAGTAAGGGTTTACTTTGATGTTGAATTCTACTTCCAACATTCTTATTGAGCATAATCATTGATTTAATCGTGTCACATGGATCATACTGCCAGTGACAGATAGCATCAAAAGATCATGTGCCACACTAAATGCTTTTCTCTCAAATGTCATCCCTCCACATGAAAAAAGGTAAAGAAGGAAATAAGGTCTTCTTCCCGTGACCGCTAAAGTGTCTTTCATCAGTACTTTGCATCTGCCTTACATATTCCAAAGCAAAAACCCTTTATGTCACATGTATTGGAAGTTTGTATGGTTGTACTTCCAATCCATAAAATCTTAGCATAGTATATTCTTCCATTAAGTACTAATCAGCCAATTGTATTTCTTTTCCTAGTTGAATACAGTTTCTACATGACATAGGCAATCTAAGCATTGGAGTATTTGTAATTTCTTGATGCAATGGAGCCAAAAAGTAGTCTATAAAATGACTGTAGTTCCTTTGAGAATCATGCAACCTTATAATAGTGGTCCATTCATATACTGGAGCCATTTTCTTTTGCTCAGGATTACTATTACCATAGGGCTGAATCTGAAGCTTGTTGATTTGAAACATTCCTTTGAATTTGAATAGAAAAAGATAGCACAAGTAGGTTGTGAACCTAAATGTCTTGGTGGAACCTCCTTTAATCATTAAAAATTGTTTATGCATGGATTCTACAATGTGCTCAATAAAATTATATTTGGCATGTGGAACACCATAATGGATATTATACACCATTTCAAGGAGGCATGCACCCACTTCCAAATTGCTATCCAGTCTGAGGAAAAATGCTAGCATGGAAATAGTATCCTTAACCCATGGTTTAAAAATATCCAAATCATAAGGAGGCTTATGATCAACTTTCAATTTGTTTCTATCCTGAACTATTCTATTTAAGAAAAAAAAATTCTCCATTTCATCCACTACTTCATAATCACTAACAAGCTTTTCTAGGTCAATGTGAGCATTTCCAAATTCTTCGGTTGTAAACCCCAAGGCCAACACTTTTCCAAGTTCTTCTGCATTAATGGATAAAAATTCTTTTTTGCTATCTTTATTAAAAATTGCTCTTTTGTTATCATCATAATTTAGGGCATAGACCATGATAAATTATGGGCAAGGGAAAACCTCATGTAACATCATGCGCCCTAATCCAGTTACCCACGGTGCACTGATACTATTAACTTGCAATTACATTTGCTTTGTAGCCTTATTCTCAGATGAAAATCTAAGTTATGAGGTACACCTACCATAGGTTTTAGGATCATAAATATCATGGTATTCATTAGTGAAACCTGGGGTTTTAAGCAATTTTGCATAATGTATTTTTTATCCGACATTGCTCTAGCGGTACTGGTGGTAGACATGCTGATACAATCAACAATATGAAATTTGTGAATTCCCTATTAGTCCTTAATTTTTCTTAATTCTTAAGCCTCTTAACCCTAAACCTAAACTTCAAAGTTTGACAAAATAAGATTTTAAGAAACGTCAAGCGATGAAATGTAGCCACATGAATTCTTTAACTTACCCAGATTTTGAATTTTGATTCTTGAAGTTGAAATTGGGTTGAAACTTGAAACTGGGTTATTGGAATGGCTTTGTTGGAAGTGGAACTGTGGAACCCAGAACATGGTGGTGCACTGCAATGAGCAAACTAAATGACACTGAAACGTCTACTCATTACTTACGGACTACACAATACACAATTAGGTAGTACAATGTACATGGCTAACAACATTTAAAACAAGCCATTAATGATTTACTCCTGCATTGATAGCAAATTCTAAACCATTGATCTTTGTTAATCTAATAGTTATAGGGTGATTCCAGAGGTTTAAGTTCGCAAGCATAGCGCTCTATACATTTCATTCTGGAATGCAACTACAACCATACATCAAATGTTCATCGAATGGTTGAGTAATTTATGATATAAATAATAAACATAAAATATGTGTTTTAAATTTGCTTTAAACTTCTTTTTTTGCATTGAACAAAGCAAAAGAATTACAAGAATAGAGCTACCAACAGTAGCTAAAAATAAAACTAGTCATACTCAGCAAAACCAGATATACAACATGTGTTTTAAATTTACTTTAAACTTTAATGCACTAGGATTGACATCAAGGGCAAGGGGCCAAAAATTTAACATTGCAAAGGCCTTAATAAAATGAATTACAATGTCACATTAATAGCACATTGCACAACCATTAATAGCACTTAACTTGCAAAGGACTTAATAAAATGAATTACAATTTCACATTAATAGCACAACAATTTATTTTATTACAATTGAATTACAATGTCACATTATTGCATAGTACAAATACAAATGTAAGTGCAAGCGCCAAGCTTCTGTTGGACTGCTGGTGAAAATTTGAAAATGTAAATGTGATACATGTATCTCTGAAAATAAATGGAACTTGTCAGGTCAACCATGAGCTCTAAAAATAAACACATGGGACTTGTCAGGTCAGCCATGGTCTCTAAAAATAAATGCATGGGGAAAGGGGGCCCAATCAAAGTGGGGAAATGGGAGTTGTGAAGATACAAAATGTACTTAACCCCTTTCAGAACCAGACTCATGCAGAAGATGATGGGTTGTAAAATTGCTCCCATGCAGAGGATGAGCACTTAAAATAAATGCATGGGGCTTGCCTGGTAGGCCATGGTGTCTCAAAATAAATGCAAGGGACTCTCCTGGCCAACCATGCAAACGATGAGGGGTAGTAAAACTGCTCCCATCTTCTACTTGCAGCCTCCATGCATCGAGATAGCACTTATGTCCATCAGAGCTCCTCATCTTGGTTCAAAACCTGTCTGAGAAGTCAGGTGAACCAAATCAACTTCTTTCCAATTCCACCCATTCTGAACTTGAAGGAAATTGGTCTTTTACTCTATAACTACATAACTGGAGGCAGTAGAATTTAGAACATCCCCAATAATACTGCATCTTCTTCCTGAATCCTTATTAAGTTATTAACCCTACAAAATGAAAACCCTTATGACAATTAAACAAATGATTTTAGTTGTGCTCATTATCCTTATTTATGGGCCAAAAGTGTCACTAGCAGCCTAGTCCCTTGTACACTTCACACGTGTCATGTGTGAGATTGTGTATAGTTACTACTAACTAGTAATAATTGTGATTCACGCAAACCAAAAATCCAATGTAATCGGTACCTCAAGCTAGCTACATGCAAATTTGCAAACTATGCCTCAAGTTGACAAGCTGTCAATTGTCAAAATCGGCAGTGCCACGCAAGCTATCAATTGTCAAAATCATTGGATTATTGACATCATCATCTACGATTCTACAGTACATCGTGCAGTCTTCAATATAAAGTTATCCAATCAATCACTCTAGCTATTCATATGGCATTAATTCCCGCCGTCGCCTAGTACCATAGCCAAATTGAGAATTTCAATAGAATAAATGAAAGGTAGAGTACTTCAACACTTTCAAAAGAGAGAATTACAGGTCTCATTTTACCTTAATCATTATCAATGTCCTAATAAGTCACAATAAATTTTGCTCACTTATGATTAGAACTATATGTTGATTTCTGAAACCAATAATTAATAAAATCTCAACCATTGATTTCTAAAAATCTAATGGTTCTAGTGTTATTCTGGAGGTTTCAGTTCACAAGTCTAGTGCTTCAAGGATTTACTTCCGGAATGCATCTATAGTCATCCATCAAACGGTCCCTCTTTTAAAACAAACTTTATGCACGTGCATAATTTAAAATGGGGACATCGCTAGGTTGATGAGACTCAACCCTCAGGATTAAAGAGTTAAGATTTAAGGCTTTCTCATAAAATATTTTGATTTGACTTAGGCACTATTAAACGGTAAACAAGAGCACCAATATTTAAACGGTAAAATATTTAATGGTTCTAGTGTGATTCTAGAGGTTTCAATTCACAAATCTAGTGCTTGAGAGATATACTTCTGGAATGCAACTACAACCGTCCATCGAAAATTCATCGAATGGTCATGGTCCATAATGTCGCATGGTCACTGAAATTTGGAACCTTAGAATGAAAGTCTGAAGTTTCAAAGTTTTCGAAACCTCCAACCCACCGACTACAAAGATGACCAAGAAAGACTTGCAACTAAGGTTAGGAAAAGCACCAAAACCCCGACTTTGGTGAATTAAGATAGGAAAGGTGGCAAGAACGGTGCATTTATGAAGTGAAGATCACGGGAAAATTTTAGCAAGTGGACATGACTGGAGGATCAATGGGTAATTAAGATTGGTACGTGTGGAGTTTGGAAAATTATTACCTCTCAGCCCTCAATTAGTGAAGTTAATAATAGAGTTTGGTGTGGAGAAGAAGGCACACATAAAGTCTGAAAGAGTGGTGGTGGTGGCGGTGTAGCTACAACAGTTTTCAAATGGAGGCCAACTTCACTTTGCGTTCGAGGAGGCAATTAAACCCATTTTATGGTGAAGCTTCTAACAAAAGATTAATCGGTATGTTTTTATTCATTGATGGCAGGTTGGTACAAAGTGTGTGGATGATTTTGGGGAAATCCTTTGGAAATCTAAGGCATAGATACATGATTAACATGGATGTATACTCCTTGATTATAGCATGGGGTTTGGACTTGGGGGAATCGACAAGCACAGTGAGAGAAGTGATGGAGATGATTGTGCATAGAGATTTCTTGGAAGGATTAGAATCAATACTTGAATGGGCAATTCCAGGTGAAGGTTTTGATAGGCTTTGAAAATGTGGAATTGGAAGGGGCAGAAGGATGCATCCCTTTCGTGCGTTGGCCGGAGGATGAGATTAAAAATCAATGCAGGGAAGAAGCAAGGTTACGCTCGCAAGCATTGAAGCTCTTTATAGAGCTGATGAAGGTGGAAGCAATTATAGCATAGGCGAAAGTGGAGGAAAAGTGTATGAAAGCAAAAGGACAGAATGCAAGGAAGCAGAAGATAAAAGGCAAAGCAACAAGGAAAGTTGGTTATGAAATGGGTAGCACTAGTTGAATTTGTAGTTCTTGTAGGGTTTTGCCAAATTAATGCAAGACTAGTACTAAATTTTTGGCTTGTTGAAATATGTAAGGTAGATACAGATAGTTGTGAACTAGTTTTAGTTGGGCAGGGTTACTTTTTCTGTTATGAAGCATGTTAAGAAAAACTGTTATAACTGTAGGTGATTTTTGGATGGTTAATGAAAACAATGAGGCAAATAATCTTTATTTTCATACATTTTTTTTATTAGTTTGATATTATGTTTAATTCGCCAACATTTTTTTCTTAATCATTTGAAAATAGGTTTAATTCACCAATGAATTTTATTTTTTAGTTTGGAAAAAAGTTTTAATCGCCAACAAAAAAAAATCTAGTTTGAAAATAGGTTTAATTCACCAATCGAAATATTTTATTGCTTTGAAAATAGATTTTAATCAGCAATGGAAAAAATTTAGTGGTTTTAAAAAAATTGCATTTCGCCAGGATTTTCCACAGACTTCTAGCGATTAGAAAAGATTCGCCAATGGACCTTTTTTTTTCACGAAAAACAAAAAAAATTGCCACTAAAATTAATATTTTTATCAGGAAGTATACAAGATTCGCAAGGATTTTACACCTTCACTGAGGGGGGGTTTCTTAAAGTTTTTCATGGATGACATGTAATGAACTTTCATAGTTCATATTAATAATGTGATTCAAAATAGTAATGTAAAAATCTGCTATATAGTTTACATACAAAATATTTAATATTCAACAAAATAGATTACTAAATGATCTAAAATAGCACAACAAGCTTTAATACTATGTTAGATTCATAAATAAACTAAAGATACACAAAACATAGCTTAAGAAATAGATTAAATAAACTATTATAACAATGATACAAAATCAAAACAAAATATTAAAGTTAGTTCCAACAAGAAAAAATGCAAATAATTAAGAAGCAAAAAAACATTATGAGAGTTCGAAAAGCATGAATGAATCACAAGCTAGAGAAATGGATATATATATATATATATATATATATAAAAGGGGAGGCAAAGACGAACCAAAGAGAAAAGTAACTCCTACTACCCAAAAAAGGCAACAATTACATTCATAAAAGATGTCATCTACCCTTAAATATTATGAACCAATCACTACAAATAAGCAAACTAAACTAGTTGTGTAGGAAAATACATAATATCCAAATAAAGAAATAAAACCCCACACTAATAGTCTCACACTTAAAAATTTGTTTTTGAAAGCTTAGTTGGAGTAGTAACAAAATGGATTCATCATCTCATTGTTAATTCCATCATTAATTGAGAGTAACCATATGCATAATAAATTTCTATCACTCTTCAAACTAGCCAAGGATAGTCACATGTTTTTTTTCCAAATCACATATATAAATAAGGATATTAATGAAATCATGAGGGATTTTGTAGCACTATTCAATCATATCACTAAAAATATCAACTCAACTTTGAGTCCATCTTCGAAATTTCTCTTGAGCTATTTCATAAATATTCTTCAATTAGAGATTTATTTCTTGGTCAAATCCATCAAAATTGATGAACTTCTAGAAGCTCAAGAGTGTGTGATCAAGCTAAAAAATGATATGATAACCACTAGAAAAATCTAGAATGGCTCCATCAAGAAAATGTTCCTAGATCATCTCTTGCAACAAGTAGTGATTGATGAGACTAACATGAAAAGATAGTTTTGACAAAATGGTCTTAAGCAACAACATCAAGGGCATATTCAAAGGAACAACATAAAATTCATTTTATATTGCCTCCTCCATTTGAAAAACTTGCATTGGAAGCATTTCTTGAAGTTAGCTTAAACACCTTTTATTCCTTCATGTTATGATAGATAAGAACAATGCCATTAGTTGTCCAAAGATTCTCCACATAATGCAACTCATAGCTTCCTCTAAATCAAATAATCAAAGGTTCTTGAGTAACATGTTGTAAGACCCTCCCTTCATACAAAGATTTAACTCCTTGTTTTAGAATGTGGTTAGTTATGATATCATTTTATTATATAAGATAATGTCAAAAGTTAAGATATCATTTTAAGTTATAAATTACAATTAGAATGTTATTCATATCCATGTGTGTTTCTATATTTAAGTTAAGTCTCCCCATCCTTAAGGACTTCTAGGAGGAAGTCTATATAAGAGGGGAGAATGTAAGGTCACCAAACCCACTAGCTTCAGTGCATCTAAAGGACCATGATAGGTAAGTTGTCAACAAACACCTCCCAATATGATCAAGTTGTAAAGGTATGATAAACACATGTGTGAATTCATACCTTTATAACTTGATATCATACCTTTACAAATTGATCATATTGGGAGGTGTTTGTTGACAACTTACCTGTCATGGTCCTTTAGATGCATTAAAGGTAGTGGGCTTGGTGACCTTACATTCTCCCCCCCTTATATAGACTTCCTCCTAGAAGTATTGTTACCTTATTTTCACTTCCAGCTAAAATCAGGTAACTTATTGTTTATTCTTTTGTGTTTTCATTTGAACATTAAAAGATACATCATGTTCTGCTAAATTTCATTAATGTGCATAAAGGAGATTGTCAAAATAGATTGCATTATTCCAGTTTTGCAATTGCATACAAATAAGAAAGAGAACCAACATGTATTGCAAATGTAATCTTTATTGATGATCATAAGCGTATAATGTCCCTCACAAGCCGAGGGACTAACTAGTCTAATGCTTATAAAGAAAAGACTATACGCTTATAGATAAAAGAAGGAATGCACATAAAATGAAAAGGGACCTGTCATTTCCTGGTGGAATGACAAATCCCGTTGGCTTGGTCCTGCATCATCTCGGTCTTCCCTACTGCCCTGCTTCCGTTTGACGCTCTCCTTGCTGCTCCTAGGTTTCCTACATCTAAAAAAAGAGTGTTGTGGGAGCAATGAAAGGTCACTAAACAAAATATGTGCAAAAAATCCACAAATTTTTAATCAGGTGTCCATAAGCATTAAAATAGATAGCATACCATAATTGTATAGGAAAACAAAAAAAGAGTGATCAAACACACCTATGATATGCTTTGTTTATCTAACAGGTTTGTTCCTTGTGCAGATTTAGGACAAGTTTTGTTACTGTTTTGATTCAACTAATTACAACATGTGGGAAAAAATGTGGCTCCCACGAGGGTTGATCCCAACATGTTGCCCTCTTATGTTTTAGGAGGGATAGGAAATTGAGCAACTTGATCAAATCAATGATAAACATATTCTTGATGCATTAAATCAATATGGAATCACACTAGTTGATCAACTTTCATTATCAAATTCAAAAGATGCAACAAAAAAATGTGAACTATCAAGAGAGTCACCCTTCATCTTTTCACAATGAATCAATTAATAGGCTGCCATCATGTCAAAAGGAAGGTGTATTTTGCTAGATATGTCTTTCAATCTTCTTAAGTGGATCCAAGATCCATTTTATTAAAGAAGTAAATAATTTTTGTGATGCATCAAGTTCAATTATGCATCTATTAATATAATGAAGGAGATATCAAGTCATGCCTAAAACCATCATGAGTCATATGGAATAGAAAGAAGGAACAAGGAGGTAAGCTTCCTTGAAATACAATCATAATCTCATGCTACACCTCATAGAGGACAACAAAAAATCATGATACATCTCATAGAGGGACAACAACAGTGAAAGAAGCATACAGGGCAACATGATCATCACAATGGGTGGAATACATATTACAAAGGGGAAAATTACTTAACACAAAGCCTACTATAGACTTTCCAAGGCAATAACAGCGATCACAATTAAAGACAATGGTTCTCAAGGTAATCACAATCTTTAAAGGCAATCATAAAGGGTGAACAATCATTGGGAAATAATAGTCAAGGTTCATGACAGTAGGTGGTAAAGATTCCAAGACAATGCAGGTGTTAGAAGGAGGAAACTGAGAATTAAGAGGAGAGAACAACTCATAGAAAGTGACAACATGTGATATGTGGGACAACAAGGACAGTGTATCAAACATGTCTACCAAGCATGATGGGGGTAACAACAGTCATATTCCTATGTAGGAATGATGTGACAGTGTTAAGAGCATGAAGATACAGTGTCATGGGGGCATTACAATGGAAAAAGAAGCAGCAACATGCTCGTTTCATTCATGAAATTGGAAGAAGACATTCCTACAGCTACGAAACCATGAGCTAATTCATAAAACTGAGGAGCAGTCTAGAGGGAAACCAATATCGAGATCATAATTATAAAAGATTGGCAGATAGAGGTAAATATCTTTGATAATGCTAATTAGAATACAAAATGCTCTGAATGTTAATTGCAATGATAGTCAAGGGTTGCAAAAATAGTGTTTATATTCTATTTTATATAAAGAATTGTGGTATAAAGCACAAGTGAGTCAGGGATAGTGAACAAGAACAGCCAGGGATTTAATTATATCTCTAAGGAACAACACCAAGCTGGAAATCATTGGTGCTTTTTGTTGATAATTTAATGATATCCTAGGAGAAAGTAGTCATAGAGCCTAAAATAATAGTGGCCTTATAGCATGATAGTTTTTTTTTAGTAACCTATGGAAACCAAAAATGCATAATGATTGGAATGATCTTGAAGAATGGGCAGTCACCTTTTGTGTGACAAGGACAAATAGATGCATAAAGGTTCAGGCATGGAAGTCATAAGGAGAATCTATGACAATGCCATTGTAACTGTGAGAGTTGCCTTGTAGCATGTGAACAGCGACATATGCATATGTTTGATAGTCATTTAAATCTCAAAACACAAAATGTTGTCCTATGTAAAAAGAAGCATTATCAAAGGTAATAGAGCATGTGCGAGCAACATCAATTGCCAATACTCTCATATTGATAGTCACTAAAGAAGATAAAGAAGACAATGTGGTTGCAAGTTCATTCAGAGGATATAGAATGATACCTCATGTAACCAGTGACCAAGAGTTTCATGATAAGGACTGTTAAGGTGAATTCAGTGAAAGGTTTTCCATGGAAGACAAGCAGTGTGATTTAGGGTGATTGTTTTCAAGAAACAATGCATGGACTACCATCAAAGAAATTTAGCACAATCATGGCAGTCATAATGAGTAGAGAGTTTGAACAAAGAAAATCCAAATGAAAGTATGACAGTCAATGCAGTGCACAGTCATCCATAGCGTAGTAAAGATACAGATGCAAGCACAATCATAAGAACAAAGTAAGGGTTTCAAGGTAGCATTCTTTCTTATGGAACAATCGACTGGGATAACTCTTATTTTAATCATGAAACCTCATTCATATTATAAGCTTGCACAATTTTATCAACAAAGAAGGGTTTTCTTAAAAAACGGTTTTCTACAAGAGGCTCATGGAATTTATAGCCACAACCATGAATGAATGGGAAAATATGTGGAGCCTATGAGTTATGCCCACACTATGCAATGGCATTGAATCATTTTACAAACCATTTTTTCTCCATAGCGTAGCATTTTTTTTGTGGAATTGTTGGCTGTCAAGCTTTTGTTTCAACTAATCACTCTCTCATGAAATCTCATTCATATTATGATCTTGCATGATCTTTTCATAGAAAATGGGGTTATGAAGCTGTTGGCCGCCATTACATGGGATCCTAAAAACAAAGATGCTTATATTTTTTGAAAGAAATCAACTGAAAGGAAATGTGAAGGCCGCAACCATCAATACAAGGGTTTTCATTTTTTCACATAGAAGCTGAAAAGCCTTTAGAAAAGCAACCAATCTTTAGGAGAATGCATGCTAATTGTTGAAGAGAGCACAAGATATTAAATACATTCATGTTGCTGCAAGAGAGCTCGAATTTGAGCTGATTCTCCTTCAAAAAATGCGATGAAACCACAGGAAATGTAGGAAGAAACTTACATAAAGTTTACCTTAAAGTTTTCTCATGATGTTTTTCTGAGGATCTACCAGAAGATGCCTCTGTTTGCCTTCAAAATCTGCAATGATACCATTGGAGAAGTCATTGATGAAACCCCGGGTCAACGACTGAGAGCTTCTAGAAAGCTTGAAGGAAAGAATGGATGTGTTTTTTCATCTTTCCCATTGTTTTGTGTTAGGGTTAGAAACCCTACTGAAGCAGATCGAGGTTGTTTTTTACCTTGTTTTTACAAATTCCAAAACACAATTTAATATGCTACGTGGGCTAGGAGTTGAGGTCTTATGCCTTAGGTATTTTTTTCCTTATGTTGCATTTTCAAAGCTTAGGCTATTTTTGCCTTGTGTGATTTTTGAAAACCACGTGGGCCTTAGTGAATTTTAGTGTCTCTTTGAAATTGCAAGTCTTTCAAGACTTAATGTTTATTTTCAGACTATCATCACTTTGCATAGGAGCATTCCAAGACTTGGAGTTTGCATTTTGACCTTTCACATAGGCTAGATCTAAGCCTTTCCTTTACTTTATTTTGTAATGTAAAACATTTAATTAAAGTGGTGTGCCTATAAACCATTTAATTAAAATGTTATTTTTTAAATGCAAAATTGGAAAAGACATGTGTTGATATGATTTAGTCATGAGGTGTTGTTGAATCTTGTGCTTTGCAAACACAAAAAGCATGAGTCAGAACAGTTTGGAGGCATGTGGAGAATTTGAAATATTGACCAACATGTGGGATTGGTGTGTGGGTCATCTTTGACTGTTTTGGAGGAGATGGGACCATTTTGGAGGCATTTTTGTCATGCTTTTGGTATGGTTGGGTCAGAGCTTGAATTTTCTGCATTTTGGAGGTTTTTTGGAGGAGTTTTAGAAGGCTCTTTTTTGGCCTTTTGTTGCATCCGACATAGGGTTTCTAGAGGGACATGTGTGAGCAATGGTTTCAAAATTGCTTAAGTATCTTCAAACTGAAGTTTTAGGGAGTTCTTTCTTTCTTTCTGGCAGGTTGTAAGTTGTGTGGTGGTTCAAATCGTCTTTTAGTTGTGAAAGATTTCCTTTCCTTTAGAAATGTTAAGAGAGCCAAACCTCCTTACAAAATACTTATGCATTGATATGTTAAAATATCTGAGTTGTGTTAAGTTAAGCTGAGCTTTTGATGAGATTGTGTGTTAAAGTAGTTGTATAGGTCTGAGAAATCAAATTAGGTGCATCACCATAGGGTTTTAGTTTTCTTTCATGTTTCTTTCTCCCCTTTTCCCGGAAAGGAATAGTTTAGGTGACACCACAAAGGGGAGCCAACCCATAATCTAGAGGTTTGCTTTCAAAAATAGGATACCCACAACCTGAAAGCAGTCCCATGTTAGTCCAAATTTGTTGAGTTCTTTCACAACTTGGTAGAGGGGTGCAAATTTGGGTCTCTAACAAGTTCTTAAGGATGGGGAGACTTAAATTCAATATAGAAACACACATGGATATGAATAACATTCTAATTGTAATTTATAACTTAAAATGATACCTTAACTTTTAACATTATCTTATATTATAAAATGATATCATAACTAACCAAATTCTAACATAAGGAGTTAAATCTTTCTATGAAGGGAGGGTTTTACACTATCATATTGGGAGGTGTTTGTTGACAACTTACCTATCATGGTCCTTTAGATGCACTGAAGGTAGTGGGATTGGTGACCTTACATTCTCCCCCCCTTATATATAATTCCTCCTAGAATTCCTTAAGGATGGGGAGACTTAACTTCAATATAGAAATACACATGGATATGAATAACATTCTAATTGTAGTTTATATTTTAAATTGATATCTTAACTTTTGACATCATCTTATATAATAAAATGATATCATAACTAACCAAATTCTACCATAAGGAGTTAAAGCTTTGTATGGAGGGAGGGTCTTACACATGTAGTGTTTTCATGATGAACTTGATGACAATTCTATGATGGGTTGTTTTCAAAATGGATTTGTTCATATTAAGAAAGTGAACACCTTTAATGATAACTTTCTCATGGAGTAAAAAAGTACAAGGAGGAAACTGTTTGAAGAGTATTTTGGAAGGAGATTTCAATGCTAACTTATTCTTAAAAGCCTACTTTTTCTCCTTCAAGCATAAGCATTGAAAATGAAAAGTTAAATTTTCCATTTACCACATAAGCATTGATTAATTTCCATATTAAATGGAAAAAAAAACATTCATATTAGGACAAGAAGTAACTACATATCACTTATTTGTTGAAAAAGATAACATCTTAGAAGCATCTACTGAAATAAAAGTTGTTCTAGTTATTCATATTGCGATGAAAGGTACATATTTCATAATGAGAAGACACATTAAATGATTCTTCACATTTGAGGGAATCTTCAATGGACCTTCATTGAATAAGGTGGAAGAAACAATATGGTAAGATGGGAAACAAGATCTTTAGTTTAAGGATAATGCATATCTATAAGACTACATTGATACAAAGGTATGCATGGAATATTTACAACTGAACCTATATGTTTTCCTACAACATTTTGAGAATGGTTCATCCATTGAAGACATGATACATTTTGTTTCAATTTTTTATTTATCCTCATCTTCAAATTCTACTAAAAACACCCACAAAGAACAAGAGGTTGAGTATTTGATACTTTTTGGTAGGATAGAAATAGAGGGATATATCAAAAGAGGAGGGAATGTTGATTGAGGATGAAGAAATGAGTGAAGAAAAAAAGATACAATTTACCCAAAACTCGCCACCTTATAAAGATGACCCAATAGTAAAAGATGAGATGGATATGTGGGATGACTATGTTCCTACTTTCAACCCAGGAGAGGGTGAATGTCATAGCATAAAAATTAAAGATGATGCATCTTTTCAACATGTATTTTTTAACAATACCATATTATATTCAAGGATTAAGATGAGGATGGATTGCAAGATGGAGATTCAAATGATGAAATAGAGGAAGAATAATCACAAGCATGAGGTGTATAGCTAAAAGCATTGGTGGATCCAAAAGTTAAGAGCATGAGATTGAAATTTTTCTTCAACACCTTCAATCTCTTTGGGAAGATGACACTTGGACCGAATTCAAGGATGAATATGCCAAAGTGATAGGTAAAGAATCATTTTCCTTATAGATGTGTTGTAGCCATAAAATATTGCCATATTATTAAAGATAAGTGCAATATCTCCACATATTAGAGAGGTTCTTCATTGTGTAAAATGATAATCCAAAACCAATGCTCATCAATTAGTTTGTGATGAATTTCTTATCTCATGATCATTCATATCCATGTTATCCTTGGATTTTCATGTAAAGGTTTTCAAGATATAACCTACCACTATTACAGTTCTCTCTCAAAAAGATGAGTTGTTACTTCTCCTTTCCAATGAATGGATTCATCTAGTTAGTATGTTCCCTTCTATCAATAGGTACATAGGTAGTTTCCTTTTCTAATATATCATGATGTAATAATGTTTTTCCCTTTTTCTTGTAATGTGTTTGCTTATTATTTTTTATAGGTTTTCATTTAAGTTAGGTGTTAGTATAAACTTGACTCTATTGTCCAATGGTTAAGACACTAGTAAGCTTTTAAGAAAAGATTCTTAAGTTCACCTATGACCCAAGTATGTCCCATGGTCCCCAAAAGAGCCACTATTAGTAAAAATATTAGCACCCTTATGAAACTTTACCTACAATCAAATTTGTAGCCTTAAACTAGGTTTTTCTTGTTATGTTATCAAAATTCAATTGAATTCCTTCCTCATCCAATTATAAAATTATCCCGAGTCTTAGTCTAGTTTTTCATCTGATTTTCCTATACATTGTTTAGGGATGAAACATATATTGAAGGGAGGTGAAGAAGTTCTTTAATGGATAATAACTTTAATATTAAAAGAAGATCTAGTAATAGAAACTCAAATCCAAATACAAAGTTGGATAATGTTTATAAAATCTCCTTTAACTAACAATTGTGTGGTGAATCTTCACTAAAGAAATGAATTGTGTCTAAGTATCACAAGAACATATAATTTATGTAGCAATACCACAAGAAATGGGAACTGGGCATGGTAAAGATAAGTGGAAAGTTTACCCAACTTGTGAAGTCAAAGGAATAATAGTTAAGGTACACTTTAATGTGGCTTATCCAATTCATAAATCCACCAATAGTGGCAAGGGCATCTAAAAATATGCTAAAAAATTCATTTAAAAATTATATGACAATGACACCTTTTCCTCAAGGTCACGCTAGCATGAAAGAGCAAGATAAATGATAGAGGTAGTGTAAAAGTGTCATACAAGAACCCTTGAAAGCATAAGTGAAGGGCACCATTTTGAAGTGGCTTTTCTAGTTAGAAATCACACCAAATAGGGCAATTGGTTTTTTGAATGATGACTAGGATGAACTTAAGTACAAAACAAAACAAAAGACATGTTTTTTTGTGAGTAATGTAATTCCAAAATGGTAATTCAAATTGGAAAAACCAAAGTAAAATAACAATGGTAGAAGTGAGAATTATCATTTGTTAAACGAATAAAGATGTCACACTTTTACATGGTCTTACCAAGTAGAAAACCATGGCTAGTTAAGTGGGGAAGGATGAGGAAAACCACAACATAAAAAATGGAAAACAAAAATAAGTGAAGAACAACCAAATGAAGTCCCACTTTTGATGCAACATGACCATTAGAAAAATGTGAACTAAATGCAAAACTATCAAGGAAGTTTTGCTCAATGAAGGACAATTTAAAAAACATAAAAAAGGTCTCAAATTTTACAAGTAATGTTACCATTTGAAATGTGAGACTAGGATATGTATCTTTAAAGGAAAAAATAGACTATTATTGGCACCCTTATCCTAGTTAGCATATATGTTTAGAAAGAAAGTAGATAAAAACTAATTTTGGACTATTTGTGTATTTATTGCCTCTTTCAAAAGGATAAGATTAGGGTTGCTTTAAATATATTTCTTTATTATTATCTGAGTTGTACTAGCTACATTTAGAGGTCTATGAATATGTCTTAAACACAATGTATGCAATGGTGGGGAAAGGTATATTTATGCAAAACAAATTATCATTCAAAGATTGAAGTGAAGTTATTATGTTCATTGGTAGTGAAGAGTTATTGATGTTAATCTTACTTTGTGGAAGTTGTCTAGTTGTTATTTAATGATTGTTAAATATATGTTTGTAATTTCTAAAGTAACACAAAAGTAGATTATTTTCAATCAAACTCTTACTTATAGATAATTTATTAAATTGTACATTTGAATACAACTTAGTCATTTCCTTCATAAAATTGTGTGTTCATTTGTTTTAATCATTTATTATTGATGTAGAATATTGGTCTTTGATTTAGCCAATAGTTGACACCTATTAGGATTATGCCATTAATTTTTTGTTTACAACCAAATATCGATATATGTTTTAACTACTAAGAGGTTATGCTTGTTTGTGCTCAAAGTGTTCATCCTCATTATTTTGAAAACCATGTTGTAAACCTTGATTGCTTATAGTCAAGTGTTGCATCTAGGGAAAAAACGTACTTAGATATCTTTATTTAATGGAAAACATCTATTGAAAATTTGAATAGTATCATACTTATAAAGCTTTTTAGTTTTAGGTTTAGTTAGCTCTTAGGGAGCTTCTCTTTATAATGTGAAGAACAATGTTGTCTTGAAAGAGACAAATTAAAAAGCTAACAAGCATATATTTGATTGTATATCATTGACAAAGGGGGTTTGACTTGCTATCAAGGAAGTTTTAAACCTTCACTTTGCACATAAAAAAACTCATTATGCTTTCCAGTACAATCCTTAATTTATACACAAGTATCAAAGATTAGAGCAATGGTTGCACTAATAGAAGATGAATCCATGACAAGTGGTCTAGATTGCATGAAAACAAGTGCCCCTAGACTACATCATGAATGCAACTTAGTCATGTGCTATTCCTATCTCTCTCCAACATCAATCACATGCTTCACAACACAAATCCAATCTCAAATTTTTGATTTCAATCATTAATCGCAATTAATACTAATTTATTATTATTATTATTATTAATAAATCAAAAAGGAACATTAACACTTCTAATTTCAATTTCATCATTTATATATTTTACTCTAATATTTAATTAATTTAAATTTGAATATTACATAATCATTCAATTAAATATGAAATTTAATGATAAGTTGTATTTATTTCTCTACACTACATGTAATAATTAGGAACTAAAAATGTAGTGAGATAATTGACCAAGTGGAAAACTATTTGATTGGGAAAACTATTTGATTTTGGAAAACGTATTAGGTAGGGGAGAGGAGCTGATACGTAAGCGGGGGCCCTAATGTGCAATGGGACATGAACTCGTTGGGGCCCACACCTATACGCTAGTCCTCCACAACTTAAAAAAAAATCATCCATAAATAGGCACGATGACATCAAACATAAATCAGATTTAAAATGCACACTTAATAGCATTCATTTTAAAACAAAACAAGTACACGCTGGTAGCCAAACATGATGGAGTGTATCCAACTTGTATCTGAAATATAACAAGTAGCATTCCAACATGGAATTTAAATAGCCCAAACATTAAGACATGCACCCTTCCTCGTAAACTAGTAAACCCAATTGTCGCACCAATGCAAGCGTCACTTTCAGATTAATCACAACTACACAACATAAACAAGGTGCCAAGTCAACAACATTCAAACCCATCTGACACATCTTTGACCGACTAGCAAACCCATTACAACAATGTTTCCCATCGTAGCATAACCAAACCAACACACAAATGCATTCGCTTGTCCAGTCAACCATGAGACCTACAACACATATCATCTTCAATCTGTCCCATCTTGCCAAGTAGGGTGCGCATGTATTGGAGCCAAAGACAAATATCCCACCTGCATCCATTTAATAGTCCTGTAAGGCCGCCATTGTTCAAAAACAAAACATGGAAACAATTTCAAACAATCCACCAAATCAATCAAGTCAAGAATTAATGGTCAAAATCAATCAAATCTCCAATTCATATGAAACAAAATTCAAATTGAAAACAGGGCAACAATTTACTTCACCACACCGAACAAGCATCAATCAAATTCAAATAATTCTCAAATCAAATAGCCATGAACACCAACAAGTATTCACTTATTATGCAGTGAGTGACATAAGAAAAGGAGGAGTGACAAGCACAGAACTGAACGAGTTAACATCAAGGGGAGGCAACAACTCAGATTCCAGTGCACCAGCATCCATATTGTTCTAGGTTTTCCTTTCACACTTTTCCATTTGTTTACTTTATATTGTTCTTCATTACAACCATTACTGTTTTCCATTTCTAAGCTTTATATTGATCTTCATTACAACCATTACAGTCGTAGGTTTTTATTTATGTTTCCCTAGGGTTTATATTGCAAATATTACAATCACAGGTGTTTCTTTCTGTATCGTTGGGGTTTATATTGCTAATATTATAGTCATAGGTTAGCATATGTGTTCCATAGGGTTTATAATGCAAATATTACAGTCATGGTTTACCATTTAAAGCTTTCCCTAGGGTTTATTTTGCAAATAATACAGTCATTCGTTAGCATATACATTCCCTAGGGTTTATATTGCAAATATTACAATCACAATTTACCATTTATGTTTCCCAAAGGTTTATATTGCAAATGTTACAGTCATAGTTTACCATTTTGGTTTCCCTAGGGTTTATACTGCAAATATTACAGTCATAGTTTACCATCTTTGTTTCCCTAGGGTTTATATTGAAAATGTTACTATCATAGTTTAGCCTTTCTGTTTCAGTAGGGTTTATATTGCAAATATTACACTCATAGTTTAACATTTATGTTTCATAGGTTATGCATTATCATTCACTCTGCTTATCGTAGTCTCATAGGTTCTGCATTATCATTTATATGGTAAATATTAGTCATGGTTTACCATTTCTGTTTCATATATCATGCATTATCATTCACTCTGCTTATCTTATTCTCATAGGTTTTGCATTATCATTCACTCTAGTTATCTTATTATCATAGCTTTTGCATTGTCATTCACTCTAGATATCTTAGTCTCATAGGTTATGCATTATCAATCACTAAGGTTTCTATTTTTATTAGGTTTTTTTCTTCTTTTTCATAGGTTTTTGCTTCATCAATTCACAAATATTTATGCATGTCAATGAGTTCGTCATAGACAAAATATGTGAGCTTTGTTAAACTCTTATTGTTTTTCATTCATAAGCTTTCTATTATGTCATAGTTCAAATATGAGTGTGGTTTTCACTTTGTTGTGCATGAGAATGTTAATGTTGTAAACACTTAAGAGAAATGAGATGTTGTTAAACTCTAACTCCCTTGCATACTTTGTAATTTTGTGCTTCTTACTCCTCTATTTCCTTATGTTGCTCACTCCAGAATAGATATAACTCTAAATTGTTAGAAAAGATGATCTCAATTGAAATGCAACAAATTAAAAAGATAACACATACAAAAACTAAATAATCTTCTGTTCAAACATCACTCTCTTCATACATATAAAGATAATTGTTCAAGCATTTGTGTTTCATAGTTTACCATTTATGTTTCATAGGTTCTACATTATCATTGACTTTGGTTATCATATTCTCATATGTTCTGCATTACAAACTAATTATTCTTTTGTTCAAGCATCACATCACTCTCTTCATATATATAAAGATAACTGTTCAAACATTTGTGTTTCATAGTTTACCATCTATGTTTCATAGGTTCTACATTATCATTGACTTTGGTTATCATATTCTCATATGTTTTACATTACAAACTAATTATTTTTCTATTCAAGCATCATTGTTTTGATTGTACTTATTATGTGTAGATGGCCAAGGGCAATGCAGTGGTGACCTGTACTGGGAACAAAAAAAGAAAAGAGCCACAAAAAGGTTTCCCTCCAAAAAATGAGGAGCAAGATTCCCCCTGAAATAGATCCTGTTGCACAAGTAGATGAGGTTTCTACTCCTCAAATATTGCAGATTGAGCTTACTACACCTCAAATACCGCAGAAGGTAAAACAAATACAAAAGCTATGGTCTTCAGATGACATGAAAAGGGCACTCTATGACATTGAAGAGAATGACATGCCAATAAGGGGAGATTCCAAAAAGTGGTCAATCCCAATAGCCACACTGTCCAAATGGCTAGGGGGTCTAACAACAACTTCCAAGAAAGGTCTACCAACTATCCTCACTGAAGAGGAAGACCATCTTATTGTGGAATGGTGCAAGCAAATGGCTGATATTGGTCATGGTCATGAGATATTCAATCTTAAGTCTGAGGTTGTTCAAATATGTCAGAAAGGCCAAACCCTTTCACCAATGGGTTCCCAGGGAAGTCTTGGTGGACAAGCTTCAAGCACAGACATCCCGAACTTGCATTACGAACTGTTGAAGGCCTAGACAAAGATAGGGCATTCAATCTTAGAGTTGATGTTGTAGCTGCATTCTACAAAATATTGTATGCAACATATGAATCCATGCCATATGGTCCTGATCGCATATGGAATTGCGATGAAACTGGCATCCAAGCAGGAAAAAATGGGTCCATGAAGGTGCTCGCAAGAAAAGGTAGTAGGAATGTCTCTTACATTATCCCAAAGAGTCGTGAATGGATAACTATTCTATGATGTGTCAATGCTGTCGGGTAGAGCATTCCAGGATTCTACTTATTCAAGGGGAGTGTGAAAATATATAATTACATCATAGACTGCGAACTAGGTGCTTGCATGGTAGCCCAACCACATGCATGCATGACCAAAGAATTGTTCATAGATTGGTTGAACCACTTCAAAACCTCAGTTCTAGGCGATGTCTTGCCCACCAACAGGGTCTTGCTGATCTTTGACGGCCATGGAAGCCATGTAGCACTCAAAACCATCCAGGAAGCAAGAGAAATTGGTGTAGATTTGTTAACATTGCCATCACACACATCACATAAGCTATAGTCATTGGATGTGAGTGTGTTTGCACCTTTTAAATCTTACTTCAAATCAAAACATGCAAATTTTTTGTCAAGATTTCCAAACATTGAAGTGAGGAGGACAAAACTTGCAATGTTAGGCAACAAAGCAATGAAAAGAGCTTTGACAGTTGACAACATCAAAGTTGGGTTTAAAAGGACTGGTATATGGTCGTTGAATCTTGATGCACTTGTCAACGACATGCGTCCCAGTGAGACATTTGTGGTCAGCGAGGATGCTGACGCAGTTGAAAAAATTCTCAACCTTTTTGGAATTGGTCTATCAAGTGATGATGTCACAATATTGCAGTCCACTCTTCTAGATGGACACTTGCAGACTGCAACAGAAACACAATACTCACCTCATAGTTGTCCAACTGAATTAGTTGCACAAGTGGTGGTTAATGAACACACCCCTCCCATGGTGGACAACCCCGTTGATCAATTTAGCGAAATTTTAGATCTTCCATCACAATGAAGCCAACCATCCTGGTTGGTTGAGGGAGCAATGAACTTGGGCATTCATTTGGAAGTCCCAGAACAACAAGATACCTATACTTTCCCATCACCACCACCAAAAATTGACCCTTCTCAAGTTGTGCATTTATATGCTCCTTGCAATTTAGATTTACGAGGCAATGAAGATGTACCAGAGGGCTCACAGGTAGTGGAGGAGGCCATTGCCACATAGTCGAATGGGACACAAAAAACACAAACAACTCCACACATTAGCAAGTTCCTCAAGCTACCTTTGCACACTATCTGTCAAAAGAAATCCAAAGCTGGTGCAATTCGGATTAGCAGACAGTCTCAATTGTTGACAACAGATGACTACATGAGGTTGTTAATGGAGCAAGAGCAAAGGAAGAAAGAGGTCAAGGAGATAAAAGCAAGAAAGAGACAACAAAAAGAGGAGAAAAGGGCAGCAAAAATTGTGGTGGCGGAGTTGAAGGAGAATACCAGAATTGAGAAGGAGATACTGCGAAAAGAAAAAAAGCAACAAAAATTACATCATAAAAAGGATAGAGATGCGAAAAAGGAGCAAGAGAGGCTTCACAAGGAACAAGACCGAAAAGAAAAAGAGATTGAGGAGGCACAAAGGGATTTACAAAGAGAGAGGTGATTAAGGAACCCTTCTAATCCGTTGTCTTAAAGTAATGGAGTCTTCTGTGATATTCTCAACATTAATATCCCTCAGTTCTCCACATCAATGAATTATTCAGGCCTCTCCCAATCTAACTTCAGGGGCACTCAATATCCATATCAATTTGGCACTCGGGATGTACAGATGTGTTCACCACCGCCCCCAACACATGTCACTTGCACCCAATTTACCAATCCAAGTCCCACTCATGTATGCAACACTCCTCGTCAAGTGGAAGGGGACGAGAACATGGCAATTGGCACACCAACCAACCAAGATCCATTTCACAACAGCAACAGCTAGATGCTGCCTTTTTTTTGGTTTTCATATGCAATTCAAGTTTCATAGACTTTAGAAGTTTTGATATTTACAAATGCACTGAAATTGTGGACAATTGTGATTTTTTGATAAGTACAGATTAACCGTTATTGTTTTGGTTTGTGAAGTAATCTAATCAGATTCCAAAAAGTGTTGTATGCAATTTGCAATGTGTGTTATTGTTTTGATTTGCAATGTATACTTCTTCATTGACAGTTTTAAATATATGATAATTACAGATGCATCGTTATTGTTTTGATTTGCAATGTATTATGATCATATTGCAATGTGTGTTCTATGTAATTTGCAATGTTTGCTTCTTCATTGAAATTTTGTCATTTTCTTTTCCTTTTTTGATCTAATTTGCCACGTGGGAGGTCGATATTTGTTTATGCATTTTAAAAATAAAAAAAGACCCATCGACTGATACGTAGGCACCTCGGGTGCCACTTCCTATGTGGCACGACGTCCGAAGTTGACAACCTTGCCATGTCAACTTCTCTTAGTCCGCCACCCTAAGAATCCATTGCGTCACATTTATCACTCACTGCCACTTCCTATACTTCTCGATTGTTGTGTTGAATGCAAGTCTCCTCTCCTTAGCTCCATGCCACCCCGCAATTTATTTTTCCAACCAACCTATACATATACGTATATACATATGTATATGTATACGTATATACATATACATATACATATACATATACATATACATATACATATGTATATAGATATGCATACATATACATATACATATACATATCTATATACATATACATGTGTATATATATGCATATGTATACACATATACATACATATTTTATGAGCCAACCTACATTCAATGCTCCCAGTGCCTCACTCTTCTCACCATCTTTACAACCTTCCATTCTAGCAAGTTCTCATTTTTTCTTCACTTGCACACAACTATGTGCTCAGTTCATCCTCTACAAGTTTCAAACTTTTACCACAACTTGCGATGCTAGAACTCCAGTTAAGAGATGGATAGACACCGGTTGGTGAACGTTACAAGCAACTTCTTTATATTGTTACATATACATATATGTATATCTTTATGCATATGTATATGTATCTACATATACATATACATATACATATGTATATACATATTCATATACATAGACTTATACATATGTATATATATGTATATACATATACATAGACATAGACAGTAAATATACATACCAATATACATACACATATACATACACATATACATATACATATACAATTCAGTCATGCAACTATTCTATCTTTTTTAGGTGCCATTGATGAATTTGGGGGTGTTTTCTTTTTCATAGGTGATTCTTCATCTTCAATTCAATGTAAATGAATGCATATATATTATTCTGTTGTGATTCAATTCAGTCATGCAAATGAATGCATGTAAGCAATGCTACAATTTTTCATTTCAATAACAAACAATATAGTTGGTTGTTTTGATGCCATTCATAAACCTGGGGTTGTTCTCTTTTTCATAGGTTCTGCATGTAAGCAATTCTATATACATATGCACATATATATACATATATGTATGTGTAAATAAATATACATGTATACACATATATACATAAATGTATACATATAAATATATATACACATACACATACACATACACATACACATACACATACACATATACATAACATTGTATGTTGTTTCCGTGCCACAGATAAATTTGGGGGTGTTCTATTTTTCAAATGAATGCATATAAGCAATGTTGTAATTTGTCATTGCAGTAACAAATAATATTGTTGGTTGTTTCGATGCCATAGATAAATTTGGGGTTCTCTTTTTCATAGGTTTTACATGTAAACAATTCTATATACATATATGTTTATGTATACATATATGTATATATATGTATACATATATGTATACATATATATATGTATACATATATGTATACATATATGTATACATATATATATATACACATATGTATATATATATATATATATACATACATATATATATACACACACACACACATATACATATACATGTACGTATATGTACACATACACATATACATATAGATATACATATACATTTATATACACATACACATTGGTTATCTTTTTCATTGGTTGTGCTTCATCAATTCAATCATATAAATATGGTTGTTTTGTTAATGTAGACCGTAGAAAATTGGATGCACACGTATCGGCTCCTCTCCCCTATAGAGTCATGTGTATTCTTGCATTCAATAATGAATAATTAGGGAGACTTGATTTTATGAACGCTCGTCTGTTGGCAACCTATGTTGCACAGGTCCACAATTCCATTCAAATTGTGAAGTGTTGCATAGGTAACCATTGAAATCCTTCACAAAACCAAGTCCCCTAATTCAAATACAAAGCTGCAATAGTTGCATGATTCAATTGATCTACCCTAACCTATTAAAAAGATAACACCCCCAAATGAATCAAAGCACCTATAAAATAGAACACACTTGCAATTAACAAAGGCACCTAAAATTGATAGAATTGTTGCAAGGCTGATTTGATGAAGGATAACCTATGCAAAAGAGAATCCCCCCAAATTAATTGAATATTAGACCTCCATGTTGGAACCATGAAAAGAATTGTAAATTCCAACCATACAAGTATTAAACACAATTTGCAGTGTCAAAGTTTGTGCAATTGTTACAAGATATAATTGTTTAAGGAGACTTGATTTTCCCAAAGCCTTTGTAATGGTAATCTATGTTGCACTTTGTCTACAATTGGACCTTTCAACTATGAAGTGCTACATAGGCAACCATGAAAGGCCTTAGGAAAACTAGGTCCCCTAAATACGTGTTCTAACAAAGCTTTACTATTCATTATTGTTCTATGGTAATACATGTGAATACTTGAAGGTTTTCATGGCTATTTGAATTGGGAATTATTTGAATCTGATTGACGGTTGTTTGGTGAATCTGATTGATTTCGGCCATTAATTATTCAATTGATTAGTTTGGTGTATTGTTTGCAATTGTTTCCATAATTTTGTATTTAATAATGGGTGCCTTACAACTTGTAAAAATGGGAGCAGATGGGAGTTTGGAGTTCACCACGACTACGTTCGCACCCTACTTGGCGAGATGGGACAATCATGCTGATATGTGTTGTAGGTTTCATGATCGATGAGACAGGCATATGCATTTGCTTGTTGGTTTGGTTATGCTACGATGGGAAACATGGTTGTAATGGGTTCGCTAGTTGCTCAAAGATGGGTGAGATGGGTTTGAATTGTGTTGACTTGGCACCTTGTTTACGTTGTAGTTGTGATTAATGTGAAAGTGACACCTGCATTAGTGCAACAGTTGGGTTTACCAGTTTATGGGGAAGGGTGCATGTCTTAATATTTGGGTTGTTTAAATTCCATGTCAGAATGCTACTGTTATATGTTAGATACAAGTTGGATACACTTCATCATGTTTGGCTACCAGCGTGTACTTGTTTTGTTTTGAAATGAATGTTATTAAGTGTGCATTTTAAATCTGATTTATGTTTGATGTCATCGTGCCTGTTATAATGGATGATTTTTTTTTTAAAGTTGTGGAGGACCGACATATAGGTGCACATCATATAAAGTAGAGGACACCCCCAAATTAATCAATGGCACCTAAAAAAGATACAATTGTTGTAGGTCTGAATTTATGAAGCATACACATACACATACACATACACATATGCATACACATATACATAGACATAGACATAAGTGAATTAAACACGACTGTAGAGAAGTATAGCAAGGGGCATCGAGTGATAAATGCGACGTAGTGGAGTGTTAGGGTGGCTAACTGAGAGAAGTAGGTGTGGCAAGGTTGTCCACTTAAGACCTCGTCACACATCTATACACACACACATTTACATATACATATACATACACGTAGACATACACATATACATATACATACACATACACATACACATACACATACAAATTTACATAGACATAGACATAGACATACAGTTACACATAGACATAGACATAGACATAGACATACACATACACATACATATTTACATAGACATAGACACATAGACATAGACATAGACATAGACATAGACATAGACATAGACATAGACATACACGTAGACATAGACATAGACATACACATACACATACACATACACATACATATTTACATAGACATAGACATAGACACATGGACATAGACATACACACAAACATAGACATAGACATAGACATATACAAACACATACACATACACATACATACACATGCATTGCCATCATTGTGAAGAAAAAATGAGAAGTTTCTAGAATGAAATGCTGTAAAGTTGACAAGTGTGCGAGGCACTAGGAGCATTGGATGCAGGTTGGCTCGAAAAATACGCAGGATGTCATGAAAGTAGTATATGTACATATATATGTATATGTATATACACATATACATATACGTATATATATAGACATATTCATATACATATACATAAACATATGTATATGTATATGTATATGTCTATACATATGCATATATATATAAAGAAGATGCAAAGACCTTAAGCATATACAAGTTGGATACACTTTATCATGTTTGGCTGCCAGCGTGTAATTATTTTGTTTCAAAATAAATACAATTACGTGTGCATTTAATATCTGATATACATATACATATGTCTGTGTATATGTCTATACATATGCATATACATATATATAAATGAGTAAATGTGCATTTAATATCCGATATGTGTTTGATATCATCGTGGTTTTTTATGCAAGAGTTTTTTCCTAACTTGTGGAGGACCGACATACCACTGTGGGAAATTATTCATTGGTAGAATAGATGGCTGAATTGATGAAGTGGAACTTACAAACAAGAGAAGACCCCAAAAATTATCTATGCTACCTAAAAAAGGTATAATATATGCATGACTGATTTGATGAAGCAAAACCTAACAAAAATATAACACCCCCATATATATTTCCAAGGCACGAAAAGAAGGTACAATAATTGGATGACTAAATTGATGGAAAATAACCTATGCAAAAGATAACATCCCCAAAATAATCAATGGAACCTAAAAAAAGATACAAACATTTGCATTACAGATTTAATGAAGTAGCACATATGATAATTATAACACCCCTATATTTATCAATGACACCAAAAAAAGGCTACATAGTTGGTGACTGAATTGATGAAACATAACCTATGAAAAACATAGCACCCATCAAATTCCAAATGGCACCTGAAACTGGTAGAATAGATGAAGACTAACCATGATGAAGTTGAAGTTACAAACAAGGTAACACCCCCAAAAATATCTACGGTGCCTAATCAAGCAGAACCTATAAAAAAAATAAGACCCCCAAGATTTTGTAATGCAAATAAAAAAATCTCCAATAATTGCATGTCTAAATTGATGAATCCTAACCATTGGGAAACATAACACCCCCAATTTAATGAATGTCACATTAAGAAAATAGCATTAATGAATGAATGAAGCAACATGTATGAAAAAGCTAAACCCCCAATTTTATCAATGACACATAGAAATGGTATTGAACAACATTAATCGAAATGTGAATATTAACCCATGACTGTAATGGCTGTAATGAAGAAAAATATAAAACTTACGAATGGAAAACAGTAAGAGTATAAAAATTATCACATATGTATATGACTGAATTGATGGAGTAGAACCCATAAAAAAATAACACCAACATATTTATCTATGGCACATAAACAACGTACATTTTTAAAGTCACTAAATAGATGAAGCAAAACCTAAAAAAAGATTAACCCAAATTAATTGTTTTGGTTAATGAAATAGAGAACACAACCCAACTGAATGATAATGCAGAGCCTACGAGAATAGGATAAGTAGAGTCAATGATAATGCATAACCTATGAGAATACGATAAGCAGAGTTAATGATAATGCAGAACCTATGAGAAAACGATAAGCTTTGTCAATGATAATGCATAACCTAAGAGAATACGATAAGAAAAGTCAATGATAATGTAGAACCTATGAGAATACAATAAGAAGAGTCAATGATAATGCAAAACCTATGAGAAAGAATACGATAACCACTGGAGGCATTTATTAACTACGCTTATGGTAATATCAAAGGCACCTACAAATAGTACTCAATAACATTAATCAAACAAATATCGAGCATAGTATATTCGATGTAGGTGAATGGTAGAACACAAATTTTAGGAGATTGTTAAATGATCAAGACTGTCCACCTAGGGACTGGGCCCTTGTTTGTGTGTCAAAGATACAAGAATTGAAAAACTTTACATTAAAAAATTAGGCTATTTTAAATTAAAACAATTTATATGAGACATGAGACATTAATAGCGTAATCATTGTAGTCTAAAGGAAAAGTCCATATTAATTTGCTCATATATCAATGTTTGGTTCTAAAATTTAAAAATCTCACACTTAAGTAGTTATATTCTTTTTAATCTTCTATGGGAGGTGGGAATACTAATACTGTTATTAGGTTTTATAATTTGATCAAATATAAATCCATGAAAGAACATAATGAGAATAACATGGAATTAGATGTTGATAATATATATTTTTTTTCTCAAAATTGTTTCAAAAAATCCAAATTACTTTATGAATTATTATATTGGATAATAGTTGGCAATGGTCGTATTAGCATGATACAAGCTATTGGATTCATAATTAATTGTGTAATTGATGGAATCCTTTTAAATCTATTTATTTTGACTATAAAAAAGTAAAAAATGTAGCCGACTATTTTCAAAGCTTAGGAGTGGAAAACAGTAAGAGTTTAACAATTATCACAAATGTATATGAATGATTTGATGGAGCATAATCCATAAAAAAATAACACCAACATATTTATCTATGGCTCAGAAACAACATAAATGTTTTAAGTCACTGAATAGATTAATGGCACAAAAACAACATAAATTTTTTAAGTGACTAAAAAGATGAAGCAAAACCTAAAAATAAATTAACCCACATTATTTTTTTTGGTTTATGAAACAAAGAACACAACCTAACTCAATGATAATGCAAAACCTATGATAATACGATAAGCAGAGTCAATGATAATGCATAACCTATGAGAATACAATAATCGGAGTCAATGATAATGCATAACCTATGAGAATACGATAAGCAAAGTGAATGATAATGCATAACCTATGAGATTAGGATAAGCAGAGTCAATGATAATGCAGAACCTATGAGAATATGATATGCAGAGTTAATGACAATGCAAAACCTATGAGAATAGGATAACCAGAGTCAATGATAATGGAGAACCTTTGAAAAAGAATACAATAACCAGAGTATATGATAAAGAAAACCTATGAAACAAAAATGGTAAAACTATGATTGTAATATTTGCAAAATAAACCCTAGGGAAACATAAATGCTGAACTATGAGTGTTATATTTGCAAAATAAACCCTAATGAAAGAGAAATGCCAAAATATGAGTGTAATATTTGTAATATAAACTCTACGGAGCAGAACCCATATAAAAAAAATACAACTTCATCTATGGCAAGGAAACAACGAACAATATTATTAATAAAAGAAGAAAACAACCCCATAAATTTCAATGGCGAGGAAACAACCAACAATATTATTATCTAAATTCTATAAAAAGAGAGATGCTTGAACAAAAGATTAATTTCTAAAGATTTAGTGTGTTTATGAACACAAATAGGACAGTGTTCATAAACACTAAACTTCAACCAAAAAAATGATTTATGCAACACCAAAAGTCCAATAAAATAAACAAAAATTGCAAAGAAAACTCAAAAAACCGAATAATGGCGAGCCTTAGTGAGCAAGTTCACCTGGGTCGAACGACTCGATGCACGACCCAGACATTAGCTGAATCCTGAGCACACAACACCATTCACACGGCTTCACCTAGGAAAATCCATGAGGTAAACAACTGGTTTGAAGTTCAAAATTGTTCACAACATCGTAACAAATGATGGTTACCTTCATGGCGGCGAGGAACCCGTTCGTTGCATGCATGGCGGAAGTGGAGCCGTTGGTAACGATCACTAACTAGCGTGTACCCATCTCCTAACTGACTTCTACCCAAATAAAAATTGGTCTTCGAGCATCGCAGGTTGTGGTAAATGTTTGAAGGTTGCAAACGATGAACCGAGCAGGTAGTGGCGTACAAGTGAAGAAAGAATGATAACTTGCTAGAATGAAACGCTAAAAAGATGGTGACAAGAGCGATGCACTGGGAGCATTCAATGCAAGTTAGCTTGAAAAAAATGCGGGGTGGCATAGAGCTTAGGAGATGAGACTTGCATTCAACACAATAGTCGAGAAGTATAGGAAGTGGCAGCGAGTGATAAATGCGACGTAGTGGATTCTTAGGGTGGCGGATTGAGAAAAGTTGACGTGACAAGGCTGTCAACTTTGGACGTCGTGCCACACAGGAAGTGGCACCCAAGGTGTCTACGTATCAGTCGACAGGTCATTTTTTTCAATTTGTAAAACGCATGGACAAATATCGTCCTCCCACATAGCAAAATAATTGAAAAAAAAAAGAAAAGAAAAGATTATATAATTTATTATTTGTTTTTTCATAATAGGTATTTGCAAAAAAATGTTATTGATCCATGTGGACCATGCGATTTTGGGTGCGTACGTATCGGCTCCTCTCCCCTAGTAATATTGTATATGGGAAACTAATTAAAAAAAAAAGGAATATGAGAATTTTTTTAATCGTGAAACGATCCCAAAACAATCAATTCTTTTAGGCGTACCAAACTTGAAAGAAAGACTCCATAAAAAATGCCTTCGTTTAAAAGCTTCAGATTTGTATTGTGAAAGAAAGTTGGTTCAATAAATCCGGTGTCGAGTGAAATCGGTGTGTGTTTGTTGGCTGTGTTAGTATTCAATTTCGCATGAGTATTACCGAGACTAACCGTAGACAAATGTAGAACAAGAAATGGCAGGATTGCTGGCATGGGCCGCAGATGTGGTGGGAGGAAATGGGGATGGCGAGGAAGCATATGAGTATGAGATTGTACCCAAGTTCAGCCCCGAGGAAGAAGATTTGATAAGGCGGTTGAATGACAGAAGTAGTTGGCTCGAGAAGAAGTTGGAGGAACTGCGACGCAGGATCCCCCCTGGGACTATAGCGCACACTTTACCCCATCTGCACAAAGACACTCTTGCCTCCTTCTCTGCTCTCTCCCTCGAGCGAAACGCCCACCAAGCCACCCGATTGCAAGTACTTGTCTATGCCCGTTCTAGTGATTCTGTGTTTTTGTTTTACTTATCAGATTGGTTTCACGATCAAGTACATGTGAATTGCTTCCTAGCTTTGAGTTAGGAGAATTAATGCTTGTGGGTCAAGCTCCTTGACATCCGATCTTAGCTTATTAATTTGGATTATCTCCCTCCTTGGTAAAGAGATTGTTTAGGTTATCTGCCACTCCATACTAGGGATAGTTGAGATCAGGGCCACTCACTCGAAGACAAGGGATTAGTCCTGGACGACCCACTCATTCAAAATCAAAAGATTAACGTTTTTTTATTTTCATATGATAGGTGGAATGTTTCACTACATATGTTGCTCGATATCCAGGTTGACACAGATTATTGCGTATACCAGCAACAGCCCCACCTCTGTGGACTTTGCCATACAAGCGAATTCCCCCAATTCATTTCCAATCTCCAATAGCCTTTGAGATCTGCGTTTCCTTTCAAACACGGTGTTTCCTTTAGAAGACAAGGAACAACTCACTTACTCAAAAATAAACGATTAATGAATTTTTATTTTCAGATTATAGATAGAGTGACTTGCTTCATATGTTGCTCAATATCTATATTGACACAGATTCATGCATATAACAACGACAGACCCACGTCTGTGGACTTTGCCATGCATACAAATTTCCCCAATTGATTTCCAATCTGCAATAGTCTTTGAGATATGAGTTTCCTTTCAAACGCGACGTTACTCTGCATTTGCGACTAGTGCTCTCATATTATTTTTGGTCAGTGATAAGATAAAGTTTTGCTATATTATCAAATTAATATGTAGAAAGATTGGTAACATCATTTCAGTATTTTTACTCAAACTGATGGTCTGGAGCATAGTCAAAAACCTTGTGACTCAGCCACACTTGGCTGTCCCAATTTCGAGACAGTCTCGGCTACTCCACAAAATTTCTGAACATTAAACCCTAAGCACAAAATACTGCTCATGAGTTTTTTGCAAACAAGTGGAAAACCTAAAGAACAGAAAACATTGATTCACATAATAAATTTTCAGATTTCTAGCCTTTCTTTTATTTCTTACAATCAAACATCAATTACATACACAAATCAAATTGCAGCAACAAAATCCTAAATCACTGAAAACTTCCATTAAGCACCAAACCATGGTGGAGTTATCACGTTTTTGCAACAAATGCATGGTAGAGCTGCAGAATTGCAGGCAGAATAATGCTTTTTTTATTTGCAGTTGCTAGGGTTTTTTTAATTTCCAGATGCAATGTTTTTTTTTTAAAATTTGCAGTTCTTAGTTAAATTTTTTTTGCAATTGCAAGGGTTGTTTTATTTGCACTTGCAAGTGTTTTTTAATTTGCAGTCATGAGGGCGTCTTACAGCTGCAGGAAGGACATTTGCATATGCAGTTGTGATATCTGGGCTCAAACAAAATATTAAATACTTGCATAGCAGAGCCAATCGTGATTTGCAGAGAAGTGATTGGCAGGTTTTCAGATTGGACTTGTGATTTTTTGGCAAGTTTTTCATCAAAAAATTGCCCCCAAGTTTTTTGGTTAGTAACTTAGGAGTTGATTTGTCTTACTAAATTTTGCAAGTCAGCAAGTTTTTAGGCAATTTTTTAATCTATGGTCTGGAGTCTGGACTATGGCATACATGTCAACCACTATTGTAGCATACAAGGTGAAGATTCAACTTTTCCTGCCCATTCCACATGAGCAATGAGAGAAGTATATTTGGCTAAGAAATCAGCAGCAGTATTATCGTCTCGTGGGATATAATGAAAATTGCAAGCCTCAAAATCATAAAGATTTAATGAAATTGTCGATAATCCATTTACTGGATGACCTTCAAAGAGGTCACAAGAATTTTTTAATCTGTTTCCACACATATACTAGTGATAACTTGAGCTCAGAGAAAACTCAGTTCTTGCCAAATAACATGAGCTTCTGCTTGATTATTAGACATGATATGAAACCCCTAACTGAAGCTAAATAATGGTTGTTCTTAGCATCACAGCAAATGCCATAAGCCCTAGCTGCATATGGGTTCCCCTTCAGGCCTCATTGGTATTCAGCTTAAGATAAGGCATTTTTGGAGTCTTCCATTGTTTATCCCGGATTTTCTCTTTGACACCCCCATCGTCGGGGCAGATAGTATTGTCATCTTATATAAATTACGACTCTTAATTTCTTTTCATATTTTTTTCTAAATTTGGTTACACATCTTCACATCTTCATTAAAATATTTGCTTTGCTGGTACTATGCTTAGGATTGTTCTTATGTTCGTTTTCATGCATTATTATGGAGGGATACAATTATCCTTTAAGAGACTATTCTTAGCCAAGTGCATTGCTCATACTGGTTTGGAGAGATCTTGGAGATTGTAAGCCTGAACTGTTATCCTTTCATGATTCAAATGAAGATCATTACAGCTATTCATCAATCATCAAAAGGTTCTAGATCATCATCATTTGGTTCAATATTATTTGAACCACATGCAAATGCATTGCCAGTGCTACTTGTAGTAGCTGCATCACGTGAAAGAGTCTCAGCATCATCATCATCATCATCATCATCTATAGTGACTCTAGCAAGCTCTGCAATAGATGCATCCAAGTTGGCACACTCAAGGGTCATGTCCCAATTCTTCATTGAACCATCCTTGTACTCATCTTGCTTATGTGATAGAAGACGCAAGTTGGAATGGACATAAACCAAGTCTTCTGCTTTTTTTGCAGCCAACCGGTTATGCTTTACTGAGTGGATATAGGAGTATGTACTCCAATTTCGTTCAGCCGAAGAAGAACTTGCAACCTGTTGAAATTGGAGAGAAAACCAAAATAACTTAGAAATAAAAAATGCAAAATAAATTAAAGAATGGTCAGTAGTAGTACTAAACTTAAAGTCTACAATACAAATGTTAAATAAAAAAAATAAAAAAATAAAAATTACTTGTGATAGAATCTTGATTGCAAGAGGTTGGAGGAACATAAAATCTTGCCCATGGAGGTACCACCATGTACAAGCATCTACTGTGTATTGGTCTTGAATAGCACAAAGACTATGATTCCGTCCTGAGATGAACAAGCCAAACTCTTTCCTAACATTTTCCACCACTTCTGGATCTACGAAGAGTCTTCTGAATGCTCGCTTGTACCCATTAGCAACTTCACTATCTCTATATGGTGGAGTTCTCCCTGGTAAAGAAAATATCTGTGAACTATAGTATTTGGGAGATAATGCATATGCAAGGAGATGCAATGGTGTGTTCATCTTGTCCCAACGGTGGTGAATGATTTTTTCAACTCTATGAAAAAATGTTTCTTGGGGGTCATTCTCTTTTCCTACTATTATCACCTTTATTTTTTCTATCATGGAGTCAATACCATCATAGATTTCCCCCAAACATGGTCGATCTGTATCAGCAAACCTGATCATACTCATGATAGGCTTGGTGAATCTCAACACATAGGCCACACGATCCCACCAAATGTCATCTAGGATCAATGACTTGACCTTTTGGGCCCTCTCTGAATTTGATGTTTTCCAAATACTCCATTGGTTGCTAATAACCATGGCACCCAATGCCTCTCGCACCTTCACAAGTCGTCTCAAAACGATTGTGTGTGATGCAAATCGGGTCTCGGCAACCTAGGGTTAATAATAATAACACATTAAAATATAAATCCATAAAATTAAAAAATAAATTACATAATTGATAAATGATAATTAAATTGAATTTACCTTCAACAATTCCAATCTCGAGAAAGTCCTGAAGATGCTCTGTGACATATGATGGTTTGTCACAAACATTTGGATCTCCTCGGCCTCTTGGTATATATCTTTCACCCATTCTATTTGAGTGCCAATTGCTTGCATCACCAAGTTAAGGGAGTGTACAGTGCATGGTGTCCAAAAAATGTGTTCATACCTTTGCTCAACCAAAATACTTGTAGCCCTGCAATTTTTTGCATTGTCTGTAATGACTTGAACAACATTTTCCGGACCCACCATCTCTATGGACTCAATGAGGATTTTTGAAATGAATTCTGTATTCTTGATTTGCCCCTCACAATCAACTGCCTTCGAAAACATAGCCCCTTTTGGGGACACTGCAATAACATTTATCAAAGGTCGGTTTTTGCAATCCTTCCATCCATCGGAAACAATAGACATTCCTGTTTCAACCCAAGAATCCCTAATTGGTTTGAGTGATGTCTCTACATGATTTTTTTCTTTTACTAATAAGGTGGTGCACACTTTTTCATACCCAGGAGATTTGAAACCTGAAGGTGCAGTATTGATTGCCTCCACCATTTCACGCCAATATGGTGATCTCACCAAGTTGAAAGGAAGACCATTGGCATAAATGCAACGTGCAATTTTTTCCTCTGCGATGTCTCTTGCTTCATTTTGAAATGCCCTATCCAATGGTCCTCTTTTGCGGGAAGAAATGGGGTCTTCTACTTGGACAAAGGGTGTCTCCAAGAAAGGATGTTGAGAGGCCACTGTGAATCTGCAGGCAAAGTCATTGATTTTTTCTTTGCTAAAGGATGGTTTCTTAATTTTGTTCTTTCAGCCATAGCATCAACTTCTTCTTGTTCAACAATGTATTTCATAATTTTATCCTTTGACAACCCCTTCTTATTTGGCCCTCCACATACTCTAATCCCTTGCCCACCTTGTCCACAAAGGTGAAATCTCACTCGACTATATGAGCTCTTAAATTGGATTTTACACTCATCACAAATCCAAACAAATGCCCCACCTCCTGGAAGTTGTTCAACCATCGTAGTATGATGCCATAAAGGAGATGTTGCATCAATTTTAAGCTTTTGGTTTTTATCACCCACTGAACTTGAACTTGTAGCCATTTGAACTTTGATTTTGCTGTTATAAGAAATATAAAGTATTGAACAAATTACAAAATGAACACCAAAACACATTGAAACAAATAGCAAATCTTATTTCTTCTTTTCTAAAAAGGATTTGAAAAAAATCTTCAAAAACTTGAAAGAATCCATCATAAACTTGAAAAAATGAGTTAAAATGCATACCTTAAGTGATTATATCTCTTTTGTGCAAGCTATCCTCACTTTCTTTTGCACTTGATCAATCCCCTTCAAAAACTTAACAACCTGCAAAATGAGAAAAATGGAGGGCAAAATGTGTTTGTGAGAGCAATGAAATGACAAAGGAGTGATAGAGTCATATTATAAAGGCGTTTTAGGGTTTTTTTGGCACTTTAAGTGTTTTAAAAATTGTTTTTTTTTTGTTTTCAGTGCCCAAAGTCTGTGGGAGCGTTTGGGCACACGTAGGCACGGCTGGGAGCGCCCAGCCACCTGTGGGTTCTCTGTGGGTCTGCTTGGAGCGGACACAGAGAACCCACAGGTGGCTGGGCGCTTCCTGCCACTCCCCAGCAAGAACCCGTGCCCAAATGCTCCAGGAGCGGGCACGCAGGGCAAAAACAGAGAACCCAGTAACATAGTTTATGCTCAAGAACAAGTATAGATGGTGGATACCATAGGTTGTTTTTTAACTACTCTATCAAACCTCTAACTAAATATGAACAGCTGAATTTCTCCTCATTTGCATCAATTCAACACTCAAATCATTCCTCCAATGCTCAAATAAGTACTCTTCACCCCCATTTATAGTTGTTGGTAGTGCTGGAGCATCACTCTTGAGCTAAGTTACCGGTTCGGGTTCGGGGACGGGTTTGGGTACGAGAACCCGATACGTGGGTACGGGCAAAATTTTTTTAGGGGTTTGGGTACATATGGGTACGTGTGTATATATATATATATATTAATAATTTAATATATTATAAATCTATATATATGTATTATATATACAAAAAAATAAGAGAAATATAGAGAATTGTAAAACTAAATCATTTCATAGTATGATACTTGATCATTGATCAATGCCAAATGCCAAAGATAAATATTAAATGCCAATTGATAGTTGAAAAATATTCAAATAAAATTACTGAATTACAAAATGTAGTTCATGAAACATTGAAACATGATTCAATGTTCATTGTTCATGTGCTCATCAATCATCAAAAGGATTGTCAGAATCATCATGACTTGGATTTTGAGTGGTTTCAACTTCAAAATCATCATCATTTGAACCCAAAGCGGATCCAACACCATGTGATATGTCATCAATATCACCCACATCATCCATAGTGGCTCTAGCAAGATCCTGAATGGTTGCATCCAAGTCAGTAGACTCGGGTGCTACATCCCAAAGCCTCGCTGCCCCCTGCCTGTATTGAGGATCCTTACGTGACAGAAGACGCAAATTGGAATGAATATACACTAAGTCTTCAGCTCTTTTTGCAGCCAACCGGTTACGCTTCACTGAGTGGATAAAGGAGTATGTACTCCAATTCCGTTCAGCGGCAGAAGAGCTTGCAACCTGGAGAGAAAACCAACAAAATTAAAAATAAAATAAAAAAATGCAAGATAAATTCAAGAATGTTAAGTGTTAAATTTTACAATACAAGTGGCAAAAAAAAAAAAAACTTGTGAGAGGATCTTGATTGCAAGAGGTTGGAGGTACATATAATCTTGACCATGGAGGTACCACCATGTAAGAGCATCCATTTTGTATTGGTCTCTAGCAACAGAAGCGTTATGATTTTTTGATTTTCCTGTGACAAACATTCCAAATTCTCTCATGACACTTGCATGCACTTCTGGATCACTGAACATTCTACTAAATGCCGTCTTATACCCATTAGCAACTTCAGAATCTCTATATGGCGGTATTCTCCCTGGGATAGAAAGTACTTCAGTGGTATAGTACCTCGGAGATAGGGCATATGCAAGGAGGTGCAATGGAGTTGTCATCTTGTTCCAACGATGAAGAACAATTGCTTCCACCCTTTTGTACAAGGTGTCTTCAGGATCATTCTCTTTTTTTTGTATTTCTATTTTTATTTTTTCCAACATTGTGTCCATGCTATCATAGACATCCCCCAAGCATGGTTCATCTGTATCAGCAAACCGAAGCATAGACATGATAGGTTCGGTGAATTCCAATACATAATTCACACGATCCCACCAATCGTCATTCAAGATCAATGCCTTGACTTTTTGGGCCCTCTCTGAATTTGATTGCTTCCATATACTCCATTGGTTGCTAATAACCATTTGACTCAATGCATCTTTCACCTTCACAAGTCGTCTCAGAACAATTGTGTGAGATGCAAACCGGGTCTCGGCAACCTAAGAACATGTTAATAGTAAGTTAATAACACATTTAAAATATGTAAATAATGCAAAAAATTATTTTATTCAATTATGTAAAACATGACATAAATGATAAATGAAACTAAATATATTAAATTTTAAAATTTACCTTCAACAATTCCAATGTTGAAAAAGTTCTGAAAATTGCTTGTGACATATGGTGGTTTGTCACAAACATCTGGATCTCCTCAGACTCCTGGTATATTTCTTTCACCCACTCTATTTGGGTGCCAATTGCTTGCATCACCAAATTGAGGGAGTGTACGGTGCACGGTGTCCAAAAGATGTGCTCATATCTAGCCTCTACCAAAGCACCTGCAGCCCTGCAAACTTTTGCATTGTCCGTAATTACTTGGACAACATTTTCACTACCCACCATCTCTATGGAGTCAATGAGAATCCTGGAAATGAACACTGCATCTTTCACTTCCCCTTCACAGTCAACCGCCCTCAAAAACATTGCCCCCTTGGGGGACACTGCAATAACATTAATCAATGGACGGTTTTTGCAATCTTTCCATCCATCGGAAACAATAGATACACCTGTTTCAACCCAAGAATCTCTAATTGGTTTTAGTTGGGCCTCTACATATTTCTTCTCTTTTTGCAATAAGGTGGTACGCACCTTTTCATACCCAGGACTTGTGAAATCAGGAGGTGCACTATTTATTGCTGACACCATGTCCTTCCAATATGGTGATCTCACCAAGTTGAATGGAAGACCATTGGCATAGAGGCAACGTGCAATTTTTTCTTCAGCAATATCTCTTGCCTCCATTTTAAATGCCTTCTCTAATGGACCTCTCTTGCGGGTGGTGGTTTCTGGTTCTTCATCTTCTTCTTCCGTAGAGGGTATAGACAAGAAGGGATGTCTAGAGGGCCTAACTATCTGATGAGTGGGTAATGTTGTTTTTTTCTTTCCGGAACTATAACTAGTTTGTTTTCCTCTTGCAACCGAATTGTCAGCATCTTCTTGTTCTTTTATAAATGCTGCTATTTGTACAGCAGAAAACCCCTTCTTATCTGGGCCCACACACATATTAATCCCTTTACCACCAGGGCCCATAAAATGAAGTTTCACTCGGTAGTAGGAGCTATTATATTGTACATTGCAAAAATTACACTTCCAAACAAACCCCCCACCTCCAGGAATTTGTGAAATTCGTGTGGTATGTCTCCATAAAGGAGATCCTTTATCAATTTTGAACTTTTGGCTTCCATCCCCACCCACTGAACTTTGACTACTGGCCATTGTTGCAATCTCTAAAAAAAATGAAAAAAAAAAATATATTTGAAAAACTTATTCACAAACTTGAAAAAATTCATCAAAAACTAAGAAACTTAAAAAAATTCATCAAAAGATTGAAGAATAGGGTTTAAATGCATACCTTGAACACTTAAATCTCCTTTGTAGAAGCTATTTGCCACTCCACAATCGATCTCCTTCAAATGCAATCACCTCCCTTCAAAATGCTAAGATGGAAAGAAAATATGGAGAGAGCAAAATGAGAGGTAAAAATGAAATGTTTTAGTGTTGAAAGGCCTCATATTGGGTCGTTTTAGGGTTAAGAGGCAAAATAGAAATTAAAAAATTGTTATTTTTTTCACTTTTGGGCCCACTTTTTAAGTGCTAGGCCGTGGGTTCTCAATGGTTCGCCCGGGTACGCGGCTGGTACCCCCGGGTCCGCGTACCTTTGGGCAAGGTACTCACTGGGCACGCACCCTGTGCGTACCCAGCGCGTACCCACAGGCGAACCCGTACCGGGTTCGCACCCGAACCGGGGTCGAGGCCTGTGGGTACGAATCCGGTAACTTAGCTCTTGAGCCCTAGAAGGATCCTCTTGAATCAAGAAACAGAAAGGATGCATGTTCGTTTCATGTTTTGGTTTTCAATGGTTGAGGCCAAAGTTGCATCTGTGGATTTGATCCCGCAAGTGCAAATATGACCTATGCAGATTAGATCCCATAAATGTGGTTTTGTCCTTGAAACTGTGAGTTTGCCCTGCCTGTCTCTGTCACTGATATTTTCACAAATTCAATTTACTGAATCATACTTAGATTTTTCAGATCTGTATGAAGTGAGTCTGAACCACAACTCCCTTCTTAAATAGGCATTTGGTCCCACAAAATCTTAATGAGACGCTAAGTTGGGGAAAAGCTCTCCCCCTTCCTCCTTGGAGTACCACTTTGCTTGGTTCACCTTTTGGCCTTTGAGTCCCACTTTCCAAGATTCCTAATACTGTTCTTGGTCCCCCTTCTCTTAGACTATAACACTGCATCCTTTGTGAGCATGGCTTACACATCCACACCCAAATCTGCCCAAGGGAGTAGCACTTGCTCCTCTTCTTCTTCATCCCACATAGAAAGTTCATAAAGATGCAAGTATTCACAACTTACTACTGAATGCACCTTCATGAGGGTGTAGAGCAATTTTGAAAGCATATTCACCCATGGCCTCTAGAATGGTAAATGGACCATATATAAGGGGTTTAGCTTTTTTTGCTTGTTGTGACAATCTTTCCTTGCCTAAGGAAAGCCATACCTTATCTTCCATATTGAGTTTATGTTCCTTCCCATGCTGACCATCTCTTTCTTTGTATATGCTTTGAGTTTTCTCCAATTGTTCTTTTACTTGGAGTTGGATTTGTCTGATCTTCTTGACAAATTTTGTTGCTTTAACCACCTCTACATCTTGTTTTTCCAAAGCTACATCAAGTGAACTTGAGGTAAAATTCCCCAAACATGCTTCAAAAGTGATTGAACTAGTGTTGAATGTAGGGAGGAGACTCATGCCAAGTCTTGGGACATTTAGTGTTGTATCTCCTTATGAGTTGCACCAAAATTTTGTTGACCACCTATGTTTGCCCACCTGTTTGTTGGTGAAAAGCAGTATTCTTTTTGAGCCTTGTATCCATTATACTCCACTATGCGAACCAACTCTTGCCAACTCTTGCCAACAAATCTTGTGTCTCTATTTGAAATAATGGACTTAGGAAGCCCAAAGTACACCCACACTATCAAAAAGCATTTTAGCTACTGCTTTCCCCATGACAGCCTTTTTGCATGCGTTATTATACAAATTCTGCTGAATCTGTCCACCATGACAAACAAATAGTGATGTCCATGCCCATTCATAGGTAACCCTCTTGCAAAGTCCATGGATATGCTTTCCCATTGCCTTGTGAGGATAGGAAGTGACAAATACATCCATGCTTTTCTTGCTTTGATTTGCTAGTACAACATAATTTGCAGCCTCTAACAAACCTTGCTACTTCTTGCTGGATTTTGGGCCTAAACACACACCTATATGAATGAGCAGCCATATTTCTAACATTGAAGTGATCTCCCACTTTGGAGGTATGTGCCTTCCTCATGAGAAGAAGTCTTTGTGTTCTTGGGATACATAGCTTTCCTATCTTGTCAACAAATCTTGCGTCTCTATTTGAAACAACGGACTTAATAAGCCCAAAGTACATCCATACAGTATCAAAGATCGTTTTAGCCACTTCTTTCCTTGTGGCAGTCCTTTTCTCATTTATTTAAGCTTGTATGATTATCACGAAGGTTACAATTTCTCACTTTGTTGCAATGTGCTCTCTTACATGCCAGGCTGCAACCCTTTCATTACACTTACTATGACAGTTCAACACAAATTACACTACTGAATAACCTCAACTTTGGACGCTACTCTAATGAAGTCCACTATGGCATTTCAGTAGCTCCATTAGGATTGCACTCCACATCATATTCCTTGTCCTCCAATCACAATCTCTATCTCACACTTCATTGCCTCACTTTGCTTTCATTCTACTGCTACACTCATTCCGTACCCCCTTTCTTCTGTCTTCTTTGCTTACTTCCTTTCAATACAAGATCCAGTTTATATAGCATCCACAATCTTTTCCACTGATCTATGTCGACTACAAGATGGTGCAAAGCCCAATACCACATGTGACACATTGTTGGCCAAAAATAGCAAACTTAAAAATTCAAATAAATCCTCATTGGTTAAATAAATCCTTCCAAATAACTTGCCACAAAGAGAAACAATCACAACTATCAACTATGCACAACTGTCCACCTGTAGACACTCTCAAGCCAATTTACAATCTTTGCCTCATCCAAATCATCTCAAACATTAACAAGACATTCCTCAACATTAATTCTAAATTTCTAACTATGCTCAAAACTGCGAAAGCCAATTTCAAACTGCCGTGAAATGCACCAACTTTCTCTTCCACAGAATGGTAACCACAACCTTACAAACAAACAAAGAGCTAAACTAAACCACAAAATCCACTTTTCCAGAATGATGCAAGATTACTACACTAGCCAAGGATCCTCATGCATCAAATCTCCACCTCAGATCCTTGTGAAATACTGTCTTTTGCTCACCAGCATTGCTATGTGATCTTATGTCCTGTGTGTCCTCTTGTTCATTGTCTTGTTTCTTGACACTCTGACCCTGCTTTGTGTCTGTACTGTTTGTCTTGCACCTTTTCTTGTTTCACTTCCTATCTATTACAACCAATGACAACATTGGGAGAGTGTGTAATATCCACAATCCAATCTGGGATTGAGTATACTCTAGGGAACCTTCCATAACTTACAAATGAAGTTAGTCTGTAATGGAAGGAACCACAATCAATGAAGCTTTTGAATTAATATTGTGGAATTCTCAAATGTAGTTTCCCCTTCAAGGCAATCGTACAGAGCATGACTTAATTGTTGAAGCTAGTAAGGGTCCTCTTCCCTCTCAAAAAGTGTCATTATTCCTCATTCTCCAAAGATGGCAAATAATCACAGTAGAAGAAACAAGCTATAACTTCCTCATAAATAATAAATGTTTCACATTATTGGAGGATGATATAATACCTAGCAGGATATGAAACCACAAAATCTCCCTGTGTGCATAAATAAACCAAGTTTCCAAATGGTCTAAGCTTATATACCAAGTAAAACATGCTTGATAGTGTCCTGGTCATGGAGAAAGCAAGCATTACAGCAATGCTACATTTTGCCAACACATTCTTAACAACTTTTTGATGGAAGAGAAGAAAATCAGGATCCTCCCTAGACCTTCTAAAAATTCTAACCACAAGCTTTGGTCCAGACCTCAAACTCCCTAACATTCTAGCAAAAGATTTTCATAAATTCTTGGTTAAAGAAGGTTTAAGGGTAATCTTAGGTTGTGACAAGTACAACCTCTAAAAACAACCATGAACCCCTTCTCATATTAGGGTTGGAGTCTGTCGGCTTCCTTTTCTTGGGGTTAGCAACCAACAGATAACTGCCAACCTCTAAAGAAGCACCAATTTCCATATTCTCATCACAGACCATGGGTCCAATCCCACAGGAATTTTCTCTTAACAAAAGAGACAAAAATGTTTACCTTTTCTCTTTGCTTAACCTGTTTGGTATTGTCCCTAAGGAGGTGTTGACTAACAATTATCCTTTGATCACTACCCTTTGTTGGTTCAAAGATTTTACTCTTCTATTCAAGAGGGCAGCTATTAGTCACCACCTTTGCAGTAGCAACCCTGTATTCTCAAACTACTATGTCTTCTATGAGAGTTTTCTTTCTAACAATGCAAATTTATTTATGGTTTCATGAACATCAACACAACTAGAAGCTCCTTCAAAGAGGATTGAGGCTTGTTAGATAGACTGACCACAAACTCGTTAGAAGTACAACCTTTAGGAGCACTATTCTCTCTATTAACCAATGGTGTACAAAGAGAGACAGGGCTAGAGGGAAGGGCTGTAGATTTCCCCTCAACAAACACTCACACAACCACCTCCTTTGTAGGGGATTTGTGATTGCCATCAACATTTTGAGAAAGAAGGGGATTGTATTGTGACACAATAATAAAGGACATTACTGCCTAAGATGGCCATCCTTCTTACCTAAGTTACCGGTTTGTTTTTGGGATTAGGTTCGGGTTCAAGGGTACGGTTCGCAGGTTCGGGCAAATTTTTTTTTGGGGTTGGGTTTGTTTTGGGTTCATTAATACAAAAACATATAAAAATCAGAAATATATACATATTTGCAGTAGTAATTAAGTTCAAATACACCACCACTTTCATAGTCAAATATTAAAATATTAGTGATACACAAATGTCATGATATAAAATTATAAATTAAAGTTCAAACATAAAAATGTCAAGTGTTTACAATCACTATCAGCCATTATTGATCATTGATCAATCTGAATCATATGGGTCATCAAAAGAAGCATCATCAACATCCATATTAGATGCTACAATTTGTGTAGAACCACAAATAGCGTCAGTGGCACTCGCACAAGCATTGCCACTAGCATTGACACTACCACTCTCACACTCATTAGCTGCCTCAGGCTCATAGTCATCATCAATATCAAGTGCAGCTAAGTGACTTGTGGAAGCATCCAAGTCAAAACGCTCTGGCTCAATATCCCACCTCCTTGAGTCTCCTTCTTTGTAGGAACTTTGTTTGTGTGTAAGTAGGTGCAAGTTTGAATGCACATACACTAAGTCCTCTGCCTTTTTTGAATGTAGCCTATTGCGCTTTATTGAGTGGATGAAGGAGTATGTGCTCCAATTCCTCTCAGAAAAAGATGAACTAGCAACCTATTAAGACCAAATTAAATAGTTAAGAGTTACAAAATTTAACTAAATAAAATATAAATTAAAATTAAAATTACAAAATATAAAACTTAAATTTAAAAGATAAAAGAGTTTGACTATAAAACTTACTTGGGATAAAAACTTTATTGCAAGAGGTTGGAGGTGTGTGTATTCTTGGCCATGGAAGTACCACCAACTATGAGCATCCACCTTGTGCTTGTCTCGAAGAGCATCAAGACCACAATCACTAGAGCATGCAAAACCCATGAACTCAGCCCTCACTCAATCACGTTGGTCGCGATCACTGAAGAGTCTACGAAGTGCTGCCTTGTACCTTTGACCCACCTCACCATCTCTATATGGAGCAACTCTTGATGAAGCAGAAAGCATCTCAGCACTATAATATTTGGGACTCAATGCAAAACCGAGAAGATGCAATAGAGTGGTCATTTGGTTCCATCTATCTACAATGATTTCATGTAGCTCTTTGAAGAGCTTTTCTTCAGGATCTTCCTCTTTTGCATTGATGATGGTTTTCATCTTCTCAATCATTGAGTCGATACCATCATATACTTTGCCTAAACAAGGTCTATCCATGTCACTGTAATGGATCATGGTCAGTATGGGTTCAGTGAAACTGAGGAGATATTCAATACGATTCCACCAACTATCATCTAGGATCATTTGCTTAACCTTGTTTTCCCTTTCAGTGCTAGATTGCCTCCATACGGACCAATTAGGGCTGATGACCATATTACAGAGTGCCTCATGAACCTTCATAAGTCATCTCAACACAATTGTGTTGGAGGCAAAATGGGTCTCAACAACCTGTTTGAAAATCAAAATAAAATATAATTTAAATTTACAAAATCAAAATTTAAAATTAAAAGAAAATTAAAAATATTGAGAATTAACTTACCTTCAACAGCTCTAATTTTGAGAATTCTCTAAATATGCCTTGTGTCATATGGTGGTTGGTGACAAACATTTGGATGTCTTCTGCCTCAACATACACTTGTTTGATCCACTCAATTTTGGTTCCAATTTTTTGTAGCATTAGATTGAGGGAGTGGACAGCACAAGGTGTCCAAAAAATGTGTGAATACTTCTCCTCAATCAATAACCTAGCATCCCTACAATTTTTTGCACAACATTTTGATGGCCCACTTCTTCAATAGCTTGACAAAGGATGTTAGCAATAAATGGACCATCCTTCACCTATCCTTCACAATCCACTGCTTTCAAAAACATTGCCCCTTTAGGGGACATGGCAATAACATTGATCAATGGGTGATTTTTTGCATCTTTCCATCCATCAAAAATGATGGTCACCCCTGTTTCGATCCACAAATTCCTTATGGGCTTCAAAGACTTCGCTACATGTTTCACCTCTTTATCCAATAAGGTGCAACACACCTTCTCAAAACTTGGGCCCTTATAACCCTTTGGAGCCTCATTAATAGACTTCACCATTTTTTGCCAATATGGTGAACGAACAACATTGAATGCCAATCCATTGGCATAGACAAATATTGCTATGTCTTGATCAGCAATCTCTCTTGCCCAATTCTGAAATGAAGTTTCCAACGGTCCCTTAGATCTTTTATTTGAAGAGGGCACGGTTTTCTCTTGAGGGATGGACATAAATGGATGGCTATTTGTAGGTGGAAAATAAGAAGGCAGTGTAGGGGGCTTCATCGATCGAGATCCTTTCTTCAAAGGATGACTTGTTTTAAGATTGCTTGCTTTTTGGTCTGCTTTTTCTTGCTCAGCAATATATCTCAACACTATATCATCTGGAATGCCCTCGTTATTTTCACCTGGACAAGCTTTGATGCCTAGTTCAGGGATCCTACACAAGTGCCCTTTCACTCGACTGTATGAGCTCGAATATCTAACATGGAAATAACTGCAAATCCAAACATATCCTCCACCACTTGGAAGTGGTTGAACCATTTCTACATATTTCCAAAGGGGAGAGTTTGGGTTTGTTTTGAAACGAGATTGGTTTGAGCCTGAGGAGTTAGAACCGGTTGCCATTGTAATACGAAATACCTAAGGCACAACATATTGAAATTTTGGTATTGATTCATTGAAACTAAAAGACTTAATTAATTTCAAAAAAATGAAAAAATTGAACATGTGTTATAGACACTTAGAGGAATGAAAACAAAACAAAAACTTAAAAACAAAACAAAAGAGTTCATTTGTTAAAACAAATGTAAACAAAAATAATCAAAAAACTTCAAAAAACCTACCTCTTTTGAAGAAATCTTGCTCTACGATCTTCTTGGCAACGAACGGACATTTGCAAGTGCTTAGGAATAGCACAATAACCAACTTCGAACAATCAACGATCAGCCTTCAAGTCTATTCAAGCTTGTGCAAGCAAGAGAGAAAGTTCAACAATGGAGGCAAAAAAACTTGTTTCTCATTCACAAATTGTTAAATGAGTATGTTTTTACCTATTTGATGTGTTAGGAGGCAAATATTAGGGTTAGAGGAGATATTTTAGTCTTTAGAAGTCAACATAAAGTCAAAAAAATAATAAAAAATTGCAAAAGAACGTCTTGAAACCGCGGCCTGGGCGTGGAAAGTCATAGGTTCTACCCGGGTTCGATAAAATCGAACCCACAGTCAGGGTTTTGAACCTTGATCGAACCCATAGTCAAAAATTCAAACCTTGCCAGTATTCGAACCGAACTGGACCCGAATGTCGAATTTGTACCGAACCGGATTGCACCCTGGGCCTAAATTGAGCAAACCGGTAACTTAGCTTCTTACAAAAAAAGCAAGGAATGAGACCTCCATGCACTAAAATGTTACACAAATACTTTATCCAATTAAAAATTCAGAAATTCTTGTGTTTCAAGAAAAACACTAGATGGGTTTAAAGAAATGGGAACCTCAACATTCATGTGGGGTAGGGTAAGCTTAACCTACTTAACTTTCAAAACTCCACCCAAAAGTTTTAGAGCTTGAGGCAAAATGGTCCACTACCAAACATGAAATCACATATTTCAATCCACCTAGGAGAACAGTTTGCTTTCTGACATTTTCAAATTTTGAATTTGGGTCCTAGAGTAGTTCACTAAACAAATACTTTCCCATTTTCCAAAAAAAGTTGTTAACAACTCTCTTAGACACACTAGGATTTTTAACAAACACAACAAAAACCCCCTTTTGAATCATTTGTGTTAGTTTTATGATCAGATTTAATGCACAGAAAATTAATTTAAAGTCAGACACAATAACACAGCAGATACCCTGGGAAAACCCTCCTCTTGAGGGAGAAAAACCCAGCAACAAATATATCTCTTATATATATGAGCAATGGCAACAAGTCTCTTTACAATGAGGCCACACACAAGGCCAATAATCAGCACCAGCAATGATGTAACACAAACTAATAGTCTGCCCTTCAATCTGCACTTGAATAGACTCACAATCTACCTTAGAATAATTCGCACTAGATAGAATAATCTGCACTTGATAAAATTCACACTTGAGAAGAAGGAGATCAAACTTGCTTGATACACAAATGAGAGAAAGTGACCTTCTATATATACATGTTGCTTAGAGGGGTCGCACCTTTTCAAGGACAAGGTCGGCCATCTTAGAGATATGTTGCCATTAAATAATCACAAATAAATAAGGAAGTATGAAGCCCGAAGCTGCAATAACATCAACAATTTGAACAGAATTTCTCATATGTTGCAAGTTTCTTTCCCTAAACTTTGCTACTCCAATCATTGAAAAATTCACAAGAGGGAAGAGCTTCCAAATTCATGCAAATAAAGAAAAAGTAAATACCTATCTTTTTCAATCTAACTTTTCTTTCATAGATAACTTGCTGCATTTGAGTGATGATGATTTTTAGGGTCCTATAAACCAGATTGGTAACTAGGACCTTTGAAATGCATCATTCTATTATACAATGTAACATGCCTTTTAATTTGATTGTACAAAGTTGCATTAGAATTGCGCTTGTGGTTGTTGCTATCTCTCCAATCATCCACACTTGAGAACTGTTAGTATATAAAAGAGTCATCCTTATGGTTGGTATCAATATTGTAACCTTGATGTTTCTTCTTGCCGCAATACACCATCAGATGTGTCTAGAATTCCATACAAATGGAGAGAGAGATATAAGATGGTAGCCATTCATTTAGATAGGGATGGAATAGAAGTGAGACTAGAAATTTCTTGCAGCATTGTTTCAATATTTGAATACTGCAGAGATGGCAGTACTAAATCCATTTTGATTCTTGTAAGTTAGAACTTCTTGAATATTATTTGAATAGTGAAATTGGGTGAGTTCCTATCTCACCATATTATGGGTGGACCAAGTTAGAAGAAAATGAGGTTCATCCTCAAGTTTGTTAGAATTACAAATTTTACAAATTTTCCCACTCTAAGGAGTTTTTCGGTTAGTTCAAGTCATCCTTGTGATTGATATCAATATCATAATCCTTATATTTCTTCTTGTTGCAGTGCACCATCAAATGTATCAAGAATGGCCTATGAAAGGAGAAAGAGATAAAATATCAACCATTCATTTAGATAGGGATGAAAATTGAAATGACACTAGAAATTCTTTAAAACATCATTTCTATATTTGAATATGATGTAGATGAAGGTACCCAAATCATTTTGATTCTTGTAAGTCAGAAATTCTTGAGCATTGTTTGAATGGCAAAATTGGGTGAGATAACTTTTGAGAATATCAAGGGTAGGGCATGTTAGAAGAAATTAGTATTCATCGTCAATTTTGCTAGAATTAATTGCAAATTTTACAAATTTTATCACTCGAAGGGGTTTTTGGGTTATTCAAGCAATCAGTTTCCTAGTTTTTTGGTCGTGGGCACTAGTCCTTATTTTAGCAATATTCATTTTGTTTTTCAAGTTCACAATTTTGGAAAAGTAAAGTTGAGTGGTCAAACTAGGATTAATAGTCTTTGTAATATCTTATTTTTCTCTTCTTAATATTTTTTGTGTTCCATATGTTTCTTCAAACTTCACAACGAATTAAGATTTGATTTTATCAACATTATTGATAAGATTATGTCTTCAATATTCCAGTATGCAAACCAAGCTTTAGTGTCTTTAGCCCACTCTTTTTCAAGTGTATGGTAACTACTGCTCAGATTAGAAGTGATAACAGGAATTCTATAAGTACTTAAGTTGAGCAACTTGTATTTATATTCTAGGTGTCTAATCATGATTTAAGTTCCACCTAAGTGCACCTCGATTCAATTAAAAGAATATGGTATGAGGTAAGGCATTTTATCTTGAAGTTGTATATTGTAAAACACTTTAAAATTTGCTCATTTTTGTTCCAAGTCTCGGCTTCACAAGAAAGATTGAAGTATTGAACTTTTCTTTCTTATCCCAGTACCATAGCTAAGCATTTCCACAACCATCCTCAAAGGCCATAATAAGCTTTCCAATCAACAGAGATTCTCTTATTTATGTTATGATTCTGATGTAAATGACAGTTGATGTCAATGCCAAGGTATTTGTAAGATTGAATCTCTTAAAGTCTATTTTTATCACACAGAAATAGAGGAGAAAATCAAACATACCATGTTCTCCTACCCTGCCATTTTCTCCTTACCCTCCCATCATTGCTTTATCTCCCATATTTTATTCAATCCTATAGACTTCAAATGTCGTTCTTTGAACAAGCATCAATCTCTCACAGTGTGTCACTTCCTTTGAATGATTTCTAAGGCGGTATATCTTGGTTTTACATGCCTACAGAATGGGCCTTCACAGAATCTGTTCCAAGCACAGATGTAGCAGCTCACTTTCCAAAATTGTTCCCACATTGTATTCATTAACTTCAATTGATCTATCAGTGTAGCAGCATTTACTGTCATTCACATAGGCCAAAATTTAAAGCAAAGTTATTCTAATGCATTGGTCCTTTACCTTCTTAGTCCTCCCTTTATTTCAACTTAACTTTACACAGAATCAAAAGCTGACCCTTTAAACATTAAAGGTATCCATGTACTTAAAAAGCCCGCACATACTTCAAAATCATAAAAAAATCCAAAAGCAACAAAAGAAAACTCTCTAAAGACCATCAACACAACAAAACAATCAAAAAACCTATGTTTGGTTCTGGTTTGGATCCTGGTTTTGGATTGCAGGTTTGGTTCGTTTGTACCTAACTTGCCGGTTCGGGTATAGGACCGGGCACAGGTACGAGATATGGGTACGCTGGTACGGCAATTTTTTTTTTTCCTGAAATACGGTACGTTTGGGTATGGCTGTATATATATATATATATATAAAATTAAAAATACACAAAATTGTAAATACATTTGATAGTATGAAGAGTCTATGATACTTCATCAATCATCATTAAATCTAAAATCATTGATCAATGCTAGTGATAAACTACAAGCCTATAAACTTACAAAGATAAATCATAAGTGCCAATTGATAGTTCAAAATTCCAATACATATGTCATACTCATATATTAATAATAAATATCATATATGTCTCTCTAGTCATGATTCAAATGAAGATCATTACAGCTATTCATCAATCATCAAAAGGTTCTAGATCATCATCATTTGGTTCAATATTATTTGAACCACAAGCAAATGTATTGCCAGTACCACTTGTAGTAGCTGCATCACATGAAAGAGTCTCATCATCATCATCATCATCATCATCATCTATAGTGACTCTAGCAAGCTCTGCAATAGATGCATCCAAGTTGGCACACTCAGGGGTCATGTCCCAATTCTTCATTGAACCATCCTTGTACTCATCTTGCTTATGTGATAGAAGACGCAAGTTGGAATGGACATAAACCAAGTCTTCTGCTTTTTTTGTAGCCAACTGGTTACGCTTCACTGAGTGGATATAGGAGTATGTACTCCAATTTCGTTCAGCAGAAGAAGAACTTGCAACCTATTGAAATTGGAGAGAAAACCAAAATAACTTAGAAATAAAAAATGCAAAATAAATTAAATGGTCAGTAGTAGTACTAAACTTAAAGTCTATAATACAAATGTTAAATAAAAAAAATTAAAAAAAAAAAATTACTTATGATAGAATCTTGATTGCAAGAGGTTGGAGGAACATAAAATCTTGCCCATGGAGGTACCACCATGTATGAGCATCTACTGTGTATTGGTCTTGAATATCACAAAGACTATGATTCCGTCCTGAGATGAACAAGCCAAACTCTTTCCTAACATTTTCCACCACTTATGGATCTACGAAGAGTCTTTTAAATGCTCGCTTGTACCCATTAGCTACTTCACTATCTCTATATGGTGTTCTCCCTAGCAAAGCAAGTATCTATGAACTATAGTATTTGGGAGATAATGCATATGCAAGGAGATGCAATGGTGTGTTCATCTTGTCCCAACGGTGGTGAATGATTTTTTCAACTCTATGAAAAAATGTTTCTTGGGGGTCATTCTCTTTTCCTGCTATGATCACCTTTATTTTTTCTATCATGGAGTCAATACCATCATAGATTTCCCCCAAACATGGTCGATCTGTATCAGCAAACCTGATCATACTCATGATAGGCTTGGTGAATCTCAACACATAGGCCACACGATCCCACCAAATGTCATCTAGGATCAATGACTTGACCTTTTGGGCCCTCTCTGAATTTGATGTTTTCCAAATACTCCATTGGTTGCTAATAACCATGGCACCCAATGCCTCTCGCACCTTCACAAGTCGTCTCAAAACGATTGTGTGTGATGCAAATCGGGTCTCGGCAACCTAGGGTTAATAATAATAACACATTAAAATATAAATCCATAAAATTAAAAAATAAATTACATAATTGATAAATGATAATTAAATTGAATTTACCTTCAACAATTCCAATCTCGAGAAAGTCCTGAAGATGCTTTGTGACATATGGTGGTTTGTCACAAACATTTGGATCTCCTCAGCGTCTTGGTATATATCGTTCACCCATTCTATTTGAGTGCCAATTGCTTGCATCACCAAGTTAAGGGAGTGTACAGTGCATGGTGTCCAAAAAATGTGTTCATACCTTTGCTCAACCAAAATACCTGCAGCCCTACAATTTTTTGCATTGTCTGTGATGAATTGAACAACATTTTCCGGACCCACCATCTCTATGGACTCAATGAGGATTTTTGAAATGAATTTTGCATCCTTGATTTGCCCCTCACAATCAATTGCCTTCGAAAACATAGCCCCTTTTGGGGACACTGCAATAACATTTATCAAAGGTCGGTTTTTGCAATCCTTCCATCCATCGGAAACAATAGACATTCCTGTTTCAACCCAAGAATCCCTAATTGGTTTGAGTGATGTCTCTACATGATTTTTTTCTTTTACTAATAAAAGGTGGTGCGCACCTTTTCATACCCAGGAGATTTGAAACTTGAAGGTGCAGTATTGATTGCCTCCACCATTTCACGCCAATATGGTGATCTCACCAAGTTGAAAGGAAGACCATTGGCATAAATGCAACGTACAATTTTTTCATTTGCGATGTCTCTTGCTTCATTTTGAAATGCCCTATCCAATGGTCCTCTTTTGCGGGAAGAAATGGGGTCTTCTACTTGGACAAAGGGTGTCTCCAAGAAAGGATGTTGAGAGGCCATTGCTGAATCTGCAGGCAAAGTCATTGATTTTTTCTTTGCTAAAGGATGGTTTCTTAATTTTGTTCTTTCAGCCATAGCATCAGCTTCTTCTTGTTTAGCAATGTATTTCTTAATTTTATCCTTTGACAACCCCTTCTTATTTGGCCCTCCACATACTCTAATCCCTTGCCCACCTTGTCCAAAAAGGTGAAATCTCACTCGACTATATAAGCTCTTAAATTGGATTTTACACTCATCACAAATCCAAACAAATGCGGCACCTCCTGGAAGTTGTTCAACCATCGTAGTATGATGCCATAAAGGAAATGCTGCATCAATTTTAAACTTTTGGTTTTTATCACCCACTAAACTTGAACTTGTAGCCATTTGAACTTTGATTTTGCTGTTATAAGAAATATAAAGTATTGAACAAATTACAAAATGAACACCAAAACACATTGAAACAAATAGCAAATCTTATTTCTTCTTTTCTAAAAAAAATTATGAAAAAATTCTTCAAAAACTTGAAAGAATCCATCATAAACTTGAAAAAATGAGTTAAAATGCATACCTTAAGTGATTAGATCTCTTTTGTGCAAGCTATCCTCACTTTCTTTTGCACTTGATCAATCTCCTTCAAAAGCTTAGCAACCTGCAAAATGAGAAAAATGGATGGAAAAAGGTGTTTGTGAGAGCAATGAAATGACAAAGGAGTGATAGAGTCATATTATAAAGGCGTTTTAGGGTTTTTTTGGCACTTTAAGTGCTTTAAAAATTGATTTTTTTTTGTTTTCAGCGCCCAAAGTCCATGGGAGCGTTTGGGCACGCATGGGCACGGCTGGGAGTGCACGGGCACGGCTGGGAGTCCCCAGCCCCCTGTGGGTTCTCTGTGGGTCCGCTTGGAGTGGACCCACAGAGAACCCACAGGTGGCTGGGCGCTCCCAGCCGCTCCCCAGCAAGAACTTGTGCCCAAACGCTCCAGGAGCGGGCACGCAGGGCAAAAACAGAGAACTCGGTAACATAGGTTTGTACAAAAAACGTTTAAAAATCATAAATATATACATTTGCAGCCTAAAAGTAGGAATATTAGAAGCAACATACATATTTCTTAGTATTTTTTATATACAGAAATATTTATAAACCTTCTCAAATATTAATAAAATTAATATATAATATAATAATAACATTGATTTAATAAATATTATATTATAATGTTATAATACATAAACATAATATTATAATATATAAATTTATAAATATATTTGTGGCTCTCTGCCACACTAAATCGGATCCCTGAATCTGGTTCGAACCAGACCCAGGTCCAGTAACATAGGAAAAAACCATAATGTAATAGCTACAAGAGATTAGGAGAAGCTTTCGTGGAGGATGACTTTCCATCTTCCTTCAGAAACAAGTGCTCAAATCTTTCCTGTGACCCCGATATGTACACCACATAAAAAACCGTTAACTAATATTGAGGCAGGTTATCTGAAGGAATCATGAGTAACTTATCTTGTTCTTGGCTCCTTAGAATATCCCCTCTTAGATTCATTTAACCACAAATAATGATAGGTAGGCGCTTATTTTAACTAAGTGTATTAGCCACCTTGTTCTCCTTTCCTTTGATGCATTGTATATCAAAGTCTTACTCATATCTAACCTTGTTTTCTGGCTAGTGTTTGATTGTGATTTCATGAAAATAACACTTCAGGCCATCATGGGCAGTTTGCATCTCATGTCTCTTATAGATGAAGAAGTATTGAGTGACATTATAAGCATGTGCAGGACAGTTCCCAAATCATGACTTGGTTATATTCTGCTTGTGCTCCTTCAACTTTCACGAATCAAATATATTTTGGCAAGGTTCTCAACAATCTATAACGATCTTTGGCAATTCATATTTATTATTGATAGAGCCTCAACTCTACCTTGCTTTGCATGGATTTTAGAACCTCTACGAATATGTAGGATCTTTTACAAAATTTGGTTTCCAATCCACATGATAGGAAATTTATTTCCAGTGCCCTTGGGTGATCCATATAGTAAAGTTCGTTACAATGATGAAAAAATTACAAAACTGGAAGCCATTAACCAACTGGCAGAAAGCTCTGCATCTTTACAAATTTGATACGGAAGTACCAAGTTGCAAGTTCTCTTGTTGACAAGCATTGTGTACAATTAGACAAAGAAAACTGGAAAAGGGATTTTGGAAGGTCAAATGATGAGTTCTGGTATTATCACCCTTGGAAATAAGACACATCAAGAATTGAATTATGACATGCTCATGTGGGAATAATTAGGTACACTTAGGTAAAAATTTGTACTACTGTTACTATGTACAAATCCAGAAATCACTTCAACTGATGGGCAACTCCAGTTAAACTCACATTTCTCAATTATTGTGTTAACCCTGATTGACCTGGTCTCTGTGGTTAAAAGGGTGTGACTAGGTTCATGGCATTGAGCCATGGGCCAATGTCTGAAATCAACTGATTATTTGTTTTGTCTTGCTTTATTTAAATGCATTCCTGTGCTTTGTACAGTTTCAGTTGTAGATTTTCCAATAATTGCCTAAAATTGTAATAAATATAACACATCCATCATTTCCTGAGATTTTTTAGTTTTAATTGTTAAATTTTTTTGCATGCTAAAGTTTTTGCATCTCAATCAAATATTATACCATTTGTTACATTTTATGCTTCTGAGCAACGTGGATGCTGTTGTAAAATGGTGAATTGGCTAGTGGATTTGTATTTAGTCTTATGGCTCATTTGTTCCACATAAAAACTTATTTTCTAACTTATTTCAAGGATCATTGTTTATTACTTATTCGCTCTTTTTCCATTTTCCTTCTGAATAAGTGTTATTTCCTTGTTTGTTCAGGCACAACTAAGGGAGGCTTCATTGCTAGAAGAAAATACAGCATATGCTAAAGCAATTGCAGCTGGGCAGCAGCAAATTCAAGAAAAGTCTCATGAAGCTCATCAATTGGAGGCTAAGCTGAAGGTCCCTTGATTACATTTTAAATGCCATGGCTCTCTATAATTTCAAAGTGTTGTGATTCTAGGCATGGCCCTATTTACAAAAATCTAAAACTGAAAACTTGGAAACCCAAACAGAAACTCTGAACTTAAGTCGAATACCTCAAAAAATTTGAAATCCAAACTGCTGAGAAAATTGAAATATCTGGAAATTATAGCACTCTTGTGGTACAACTTACTAAACAGCATATAAGAGGTTCATTAAAACCTGAACTGAAATTTTCTTGATGTAAATTATATAAACATACAATATAGTATATAGTGTAGATAAGATAACACTTAAGGAATTTATGCAATCGTACAATATTATGTTATATTTGGTACTTTGTAAATTCACATAATCTAAAAGTGTACCCTCAGGGCTTCTAAGAAAATACTGATCAATCCATCATACCCACAACTTAGGCAATGACTATTCTTTCTACTAAAATGGGCATTAGATGTTGAACTTACACCCTGATGATTTTATGGCAACCTTGAATTTTTTAAAATTGGCTAAGTATTGAGCTGAAAGGCTTTTTCAGAAGTTTTCAGAAGCATCTCCTTTCTTATAGGTCACAGAGAGCTAAGACCACTTTTTAACATCATGAATTGCTACTGTATTTTTATATTTACGAAGTAATTTTAAATTATGAAGAAATACTTAAATGTCCAAGGGTTGAGCTGAATTGGTTACACCATTGAATTTTCATTGTGGAGACCCAAGTTCAAATTCTGAAGGGACATCTACTGTGGAATTCTAAGTAGTGACTTTTGGTCTTCCATAGTTGGCTTCTAATGTGGAAGTGATTTCTAAATAAGTGGATTTCTAAGTTGTGACTCTTGGTATTCCATAGGTGGTTGCTCAAAAGGAGCTAGTATTTGTCTCATGGTTGTGCTCACAAGAGCTTGTGTTGGTCTCATGTTGATGCTCGTATGAGCAGAATATGTGTAAACGATTAGTAATATAAAAGAAAGAAGAAATACTTAAATATTTATTTTATAGGATAATAACATGCTGGAAACAACTTCTAACTTTTCCCTTGGCATTGGCAACCCCCAAAACCCATTTGAATATGCTACAATAGGGTGCAACACAAATAGCTGTTCTCTCAATTTGCACTTTGCAGTCCGATCAAGTTAACTTGGATAGCATTGTCCTAGAGGAACTTAGGTGTGCAGTGGGAATTCCAAAAGCTGACTCCGAATTATCCATTTCTATGTTTAACAATAACCCTCATAATATGCTGTTTTATACAGAATTAATTTGCAGTCCCAAATGGTCAATTTAAAATACAAAAGAGTATAACTAGGTGTGAGGGGGGCACCCATTGAGTTTGAACTAGGGACCTCACCATTATTGGGGCAGTGTATAACTACTGCACCTGGGATTTACTACATTCATTCTGACGAGTCTTTTGAGATTAAGTCATACCAGCAAACATATCTTGTCAAACTGCTAGGCCTTTAACCTCTTCAATTGGGTGGTGACTATGAAAAAGGAAAGAATCAACATCTATGAAAGTTTGGACTACTAAGGAATGAGGATTTCATTGCAAGAAGACCATATGATCAATGCCAAATTGTGCAGTGGCGTTCAATTTCCATGATGTACATATGATCAATGCCAAATTGTGCAGTGGCGTTCAATTTCCACGATGTACATGTAAAGCATGAATAAAGTTAGGAGAATAAATGTCAAATTTTTCAATTCTATCTATATGTGTACAATTTTTCTCCTTAATAATAATTTTGATTTCTAATTCCATATATCTATTTTCACCAATAAAAATTCCTAATGTTTATATATATTATATATTTGTATTCTTTCAAAATGTACTCTCTTGTCCATAACTGCTCTCTCTCTCTTAAGGGTTTTTAAATATGTATTTTCCATAAAGAACCTTCTATTTGCATGTACTTGTATATGCGTATCTTCTTCATTAATTTCACTTTAATAAACATCTGTATATGTGTGTTTTTCTGTCTTTTATTTGATAAAAACGTGTGCTACTTTTCTCTCTCACATTCTCATAATTTGTCACTGTAAACTTGACAGCTAGAGGTGCAATGTTAGTCTGAAGTTAGAACTACACAGATTATTCTTGTGTATCAAGAACCATTTGATAACAATACATGAGTCAGAGCATGGAAATGACTTATAGACTTAAATAGCAACCAACAGAAACACAAATATATTTAAACCTGCTAGTCTCTCACTTGAGAGCAAGAGTAAAAAACGTTACTTGAAGGTTTGTCTCCTCCGACTTCAACCCCATATTCTCTGCCAATTTATTTGGTTCTTCTGCGAGTAATATACACCTTTATCAGTCACCTGCATTTCAGCTTGTCTCTTAACAACTTCAGTAAATGAATAGCTGTAAATGCAACTGCAATTTATTTAGTATCAATGTTTGCTGAGGTGACAACTTGAGAATTGAAGCTTTGATCATTTGTCCCACCTCTTCCATCATCCATAGACCCTTCATCATTGATATCTGCCATTTTTTCTCCATACCTTACAATCTACAACCTCCCCTCCTGGCTTAAGCTGGAACAGTTACTCCTAAAAAAGTAATTGTTAGTACTAACTTATTATATCACTAGAGACAAGAGGCAACTTCCCAATGTTTCCAAAAAGGTCTTGAAATTTTTATCACCCTCCCTATACTCCAGGCATATAAAAACAACACAATGCCTGCCAAGAGGAAATTACTCCATGAACAAACCAGCCGGATCACTGCAAAGATGGGAGAGGCCAATGAAAAGAATGACATTCTTTTTCTACTTTCTCACTGTGGGTTCCTCCTCCATCCGATCCAATGTGGATAATCACATAGGCACGTGCAAGTAATTGTATGAGCAGAACATGATAGGGCTAAAGTCTTATTGTTTTGGTTGAGTTTGTCACTTTTACCCTTGTTTTTTTCTTTGTTGGTCGTACTGTTTACCGTCCACTTACTGGTTCAAATCTTCTTTGATAATTGTCTAAGCTATTTTGCCTTCTAACTATGCATACTCCACAGGAAGTCAACGAGCTCGGCAGGAATCAGAGGATTGAGTTTGAGGAGTTACAAGATTTAGTTCTAGAAAGAGAAAGGCACAGATCAGGAAATGAACCTGAAACTGTTGGCAAAACTGGTTCATGTTCTTCATCACCTGCTGCAACAACGAAGGAAGAAGAGTTAGAAGACAAGAGAAATGAGCTGGTTTGGTTCTTGTATATTATCATTTATGGAAAACTATTCATATTTTATTTGATATTAGGATGCAAGCTGAAACATAGCTTACTAATATTTGATTTTTTCCCCAGAAATCCTGGGAAGATAAGTTGATAGAACTAGAGAAAAAGTGGAACACTTTGCAGCATAATTTATCTCATCAGCTGTCACCAGGTATGGCTGTAAATGATAACAAGGATCTCCTTTGATGAGTCACCTACAGACCATTTTGGCGTGAAGGATGTTATAAATCATATTACCTTATATGGACTTGATTCATGTTAATTATTCCATGTCAAATATTTGAATTTTCCAGATTTTTTAAAGATGTGGAAAATGAAAATGATTCTAATAATGTTCATGGAAAAATAATCGCTTCTTGTTTATTTATCTAGCACAAAGGGAAAAGGAATTGGAACGTAGACTACGGAGTGTGACAGAGCAGCTAATGGCCAAGCAGGTATGTTAAAGATTATTAGTACAGACAATTTTCTGTTGAGCCTTAATGATTATTAGTACAGAGAATACTAAGAAATAGAATGTAGGTGTTAAATCATAAATTTTCAAGGTCAATCATACTGGCTATGGAATGTCTAGGGCTCCAATCCAATTGGTGTTTAGGAGAAAATTTGACTTATTGATCCACAAATGAAAAAAGAAACAGGGAGGAAGGTTTCTAATGCGTCTGAAATTTGTAGGATTACTAAAGATGGATATGTATGGGCTGAGAAAAACTGCATTGTTTCCCTGGGATTGTCATATTTAGAAAGTAAAAAATTATATGGATGCAAGTTTGCAACCATTAATAAATGAAATCATTTTGGTTGATTGTTTCCCTTTCTTATCTCACAACTTAATATTCTTCAAATGATTTGTTAAACTATAGAAGTTCATAAAGTTTTTTCTAGGTTACAAGGTTGTCAAAAATTTCTTCTATGAACATCTATTGTAACTTGTTTGAGACCTTAACCCTGGCAGACACAGTTAGAAGCATTAGCAAATGAGAGGAATGCCCTGAAATTCAGACTAGAAGATGCAACTCAGGCCAGAAGGAAACTGCATCTTGAAAACGGGGAGACAAACTTTAAAAGGAATAAAGTAGGGAGGTCTGGATTGACAGCATCATCGGCATTATACGATGAACCAAAGGTTCATCCACAAGTTTCAACTATTGCAGCCCGCCTAAGGGTCAACAAAGAGGCCAGAGAGATTGGAAGCAAGCTAATACATGCATTAGATGCGTTAGGCTTAAGAACAGGAGGCTACCGGAGATCTATGATATTACGTTCTTTGGTTGTTGGGTACATCTTAGGACTTCACATTGTTGTGTTCATTATAATTTCATTTGCAAAGCTGGTTTGATGACATCAACATCTCAAGAGATGTTTCAAGCATGATGTCTATGTCTCATGAAGAAATGCTAGCAGATTGTGGAGGATATTACCCTATTAAATCTTACAATTTTTTTGCTTTCTATACTTGAAATACTATCTATAATTAATGAGGAAAGCAATGTGCACTTTTAAAAGGCAGGCAGTGCATGATCATTTTCTCTCCAGTGGAAATTTGATTTAAAAAATTGGTAAATGGAGAGTTGGAGACAATTGGTGCGTTGAACATCCACTATTATGTGCTTTGGTATGTATATGTTATATGGAGCTAGACTGTTATTTATATATTACTGGACATTTGGAAACTCTATTGGTAGATGGTTAACATCTTACTTTGAATGGCATAGCTGGACAGTGCATGCTTTGCGTACTATTTCCAGCGTTTTTATAAAAAAGGATTAAGAATTGTAATACTCTAATTGGCAAGGCTTAGATTCCATTGAGAGCTCGCAGTTGTTCATATGTAAAATTATATTATTGGTGCAAGATAAGCAAGTTAATGTATTAATTATTATTGAGACACATTTTTTCCATCGGGCGGTCTGCCTTAATGTACTTATTTGTTATAGAATATACACTATCATTTTCTTGCCACTCTTTGATTGATACCATTCAGTTCACTTGTGAGACTTCCTAGTTCTTCCAATTTGTAAGAGTATATTTTTGAAAGTACATTGTAACTGTAGCATAATTAAGCCATGGGAACTCAATATATGTTAGGATTAAGGTGTCATTTACCTTACAATCCTATGCATATTTTGTGTCCAACACTCTTGGAATATGTATTTATATGCTTAGGGTGTAATTGGATAAATAATTTGTAATATTTGTTCCTTTAGATTCTTAGCATTTGTTGTTATATGCATTTATGAAGGAGGTGGAACACAACATTGGTAGTTACTCTTGACTTTGAGGTCATTGAAGACACTTTCCCATTCTAGGTGCTAGAGGAAATAATGGAGAATATTATTACCATCGGGTCCACATGAATTAGTGGACTCCAAAATGAAGTGCTAGACTTGAGAATGTGAGATGTTAGGAAGTTATTGATCAAAGATGCCTTTGGAGTTATGTTTTCTATTTGGCGACTCATTGATTGAGCCCATGTCTTTGATAGTTATGCTTTCTATATGGTTTGTCATTTTTATTGTTAGTGCTAATTTATGCATTCACAAAATATAATTTTACGGTAATCTTGGATAAAATAACATTTTAAAGATTTGTATACACTTTTTAGACGATTTTATTGTAATTAATTCACCTTGTTTCTCCACAAAATATTGTAGCCCCTATGTCAACACTTCGACAACATGTTGATACTTAGCCCCAAACTTAAAACTTGGAAAGCCTTGCAACACAATCTAAACTGATGCCAAACTGATATTCCAAGGCATGTATTTATAGGGTTTTTCCATCTGTCAAACCATGGCCAATTTTGACCCCCCTCATGAGTAGCTAATGGTCTTGAAATATAATGTATCTTCCAATGAGTCTACGAACTTGGGTGCTCCACTTTGGACTAATTTGAATATGCTCTACACCTTTTACTCATCTCTCATAGATGGCTAAAAATAGCGAGTCAAAGATGCTAGTCTTAGTCTTCTTGGTAACATCCTTACATGTTCTCTTATATCTACATGGATCTCTCAAGATTCTCCTATGTGGCACCACATTTGAAGAGAGCCCAATAATATTATATAATTGCAATTTTCCCGAGGAATTTACAAGGTTGTACAAAACATAATCTTATTAAGTGAAAATAATAGTATAAAAGATGCAAAAGGAAAACCAAAGACATGGGTAATCAAAACATAATTGATTGTATAGAATTTAGCATTTGTATATGATCCTAATTTATATTGAATGATTTATATAATAATAATATCTCTATTATTGTTACAAATATTTATCTTTTATAGAATTTGAAGTCATCTAGAGATGAGATGTATGGCCATGCTTTGTTGTTGCATATATACTACTAAAACATGTTTTCAAATGAGTACAATTTTGGATTTACATTTTCATTTCAATTCCATTTTTGCAATCCATTTCCTAAGGTGGCATTGGTATTAGAGCACAAGCTATTCATCCTCCATTTTTTCATATTCCTCCATTCCTATAGGGTTTCCAATAAAAAATATAGGCCAAAGCCAAAGAAAATTGCTTTTATTGTTGTGATGACATACTCACTAATCCTTTGAAAAAATCACATGAGGTTCATTCCTACTTTGCTTCACTCAAAAGGAAGCTGCCACCATTTGTTTCTAAAATATCACTATGCCCTCAAATATATTTGCATTTTGAATTCACTCATGTTAACATTTCCTCCATGGTCATTATTTATGCATTGAACATTTTATGCTTGTTCTATTCCATGCCTTCCACACGCATCATTAGTTCATCCATCCTTTACCAATACTCACACGCCAACTATATTACTCGTGCCACTTGTAGAACTCTAGGTGCCCTTTGCAATATACTATACAAACTCTAATGTAAAACATCCTTAGTCTTGTACTATTTTCAAATATGATTGGGAGAATTTGAAACTCTCACCCACAACCCTACTTCGCTTTTATTAAACATGGTGACCATGTTGATTTTGCATAATTTCTTGTTTGTAGTTTTTGAAAAGAAAAGAAGCAATGGAAACTATATTTTATTGATGGCTATTACTTATTTTTGCTGTGCACAATATTTGCTCATTTCTCAATATCTACATTTCATTCATCTACGAAAAAGAAAAAGTTTTACTTTTTTAAACTTTGAAGAAAATATTTTATCGTAAGTAAAATTTTGAAAGAAAAGTTAATGGGAAAGGAAAAAGATAAGTTTTAACATTTGGAGGATAATCCTTTTAAGAAATGCAAAAGATTTTTTTTAATATTTTGGAGGATATTTAAATTTAAAAAATTATATTGTTAATAAGTCATTTTGGTGCAATTAAAATTTAAAATTTAAAATAAAATTTACAAACCTAACACAAATCCTAGCATTTGGTATAGACAACACCTCTTGTTCATGTTTGTGGGTATAGTCACCGAGATTAAATTGTTGCATCTAATATTTAAGATAGCTAGAACAACATATGAGGCTTAGGCCCTATAATTTGTAGGGAGAAATAAGGACAACTTTTATTTTCCATTTCTCTCCATTATCCTTTTGTTATTGTCAGATGTAAATCTTGATAGTAAAAGAAATTGAGTAGGGTTTGTTTCCAAGTAGGTGTCATTAAGAGGGTGGATTTTTTCATGTGCTATCTGAGTGCCACATACTACTCTACTCATGCACTTTATCATTCCTTTCACATAGTGAAGTATATCAAAATGTTGAGCTTCTTCCATGTATCACCAAGTATATTCTCGATGATATTATTTAATTAATTTAATATCTCATAAAGTGACTTTAGTGGAATATTTAATGAAATTTAATAGTCACTTTATTTTCCCAAGCTTTAAATAAAATATAAAGTGCAAAAAATTGAAAAGTTATTCTAGTGTTTTGGGTGATGGATGCAAAAGTGCTTTTGGAAGCTCATTTTTACATGCTTGATTATTTTGGACGAAATTGGAGAGTTTTGGGAGAACACAAATCTTTGGACGAAACCCTAAGGGATGCTGGTTTTGGTAGTGCAAGATTCTACACTAACTAGTTGTTAGAGAGATCAATTAGATTTCTTACTTGGATTTAGAGGAGTTTTCAAAATTCGTGAAGTCTTGTCCCAAGATGAATTTTGAGTTTAAAAAATGAATGTAGAAGGCATAATGGACTGGATAGAATTGTTATTTTGTATTCTCTGCTAGTTGTATCATCTTCAATGCTCAAGTCCGTACCATTTATATGTTTTATTAATTGTCATACGACCTGAAGTTCTATTATCAAGTGATTTGTATGATATTTATGGGAAAATTCCTAGTTCGCGCCACCTTCATGTGAACTGATGTAATTAATAGAAGGGGGCCGTAGTATTGATACCGAGTGCAATCATAATACTGCCAATGAGTAATGTAAGCAAGAATACTTAATTGCTCAGGCAAGGGACCTATTGGAACTATTGCCGAGTATCTCTCAATTGGGAAGTTCGCGGGGCTTGTAGAGGCTGATAATTATCTAGCACGACAGAGTTGCAGGGAGGCGGGTCTAAGTTAAAGGTCGATGCAAGATTTCAACGTGTTTAAATATTATACAAGGAGCGCTCCAAACTGTAGTTCCAACACAAGCCACACTTATAAGGGTAAGGGATCGGTGGTGGTAGGGCAATGTTGAGCGAGGGGTTCACGTCAGTAGCATTCACATCGTTGATTTTTTTTTACACGTCCTTTAAGAGTCTACTTGGAATTCCATAAAAAAATCAGAAAAAAATTTAGCACGTTTCCCAATTTTTTTAGACCGTTTTTCAAAAACCACTAAATTTGAGCCCAAATTTGACGTGGACAGATGGTGGACACATGTTATTCACTTCATGGTTTTCTGCCATGCTAGTATTGGGTCACTTAACTCCCAGTAAATGCACATTTAATTCCCAACATTCCTCCGCCGTCAACCTTTTCCCTACCACCTCGGTATGCGTTTCATTCACTATCACTTGTATTAGCTTCACAACTACACCATTCATTGTAACGTTCAACACTTTACACGGATACTTGCAAAACCAGTGCCCTTTAGGCTCGAGGCTAACAATGGTGAGGGTATGGACACATGGTGGTGATACCCACGTCGCAATTTCTGTGTTTTTGAACACTACTATTGAGAAAAGGAAAAACTTGTAACTTCTGTTAAGGCAGGTGAGGTTGTGTTCCAACCTCACAATGACAAAATCTATCCTTTGCATTTTTTCTTCTTCTGTAAATAGCTTCTAATACAAGTTATGATATGCTCGAATCTTGAAGCTATCTTGCAGCTATATATATAAATACATACATATATACATACATACATGCATACATATGTATATGTATGTATATATGTATATATATGTGTGTGTATATATACACACAGTTGGTCAAAAAAACAACAGTAAATGCATAATGCATTGTTTGTAAACAATGTATGCAACTCTCCCTGTTAAGGGTATCATGTACCTATATTTTGGCCGACTATGTGTATATATATACATACCATTAATGGGTTTCATCAGGTGGAATGTTAACGGTTTCATGCACCTATAGTTTGGCTAACTGTGTCCTCCGCTGCTGTGAACCCCTCGCCCAACAATACTCGCTCCCCCGTCGTCCTCTCAGCCCTGCCCATAGTAGATTCACCTCTACTGGTATGGTCAAATTTTTCTTAACATTTCACATGCATTTATAGGATTTTCAATGTTAATTTGTAATCATTTTAGTCATCTAAATTTGGTAATCATTTTAGTCAATCTAAATTTTGTAATCATTTTAGTTATCTAAATTTACATTTACATTTTAATTATATAAATAACATATTAATATTATAATAAACAATATAATATTGTGTATGTATTGTATACACACATACATACATACATAATGTATTATGTATGTTTGTGTGTATACGATACATACATACCTATGGCAATTCATATGTATGTATGTGTGTATGTATAGAAAATTATTATGTATGTATGTATGTATTGTATATAATACATACATGCATATGCATGTATGTATTGTATGTAAGTATTACATAAAATATATACATGCATATGCATGCATGTATTATAAAATACATACATACATACATAGAGCCACTTTCACAAACACATAGACACATATCAAGCCACTTTCACAGACACATAGACATACTCGGCCGAAAGATAGGTGCGTGACACGGTCCTCAACTGTGGAGTGTATGATAATGTTCCAATACTGTCAATATAAATATGCAACTTGAAGACTAACATATACATATGACAAAGATATAGAAATTGATGTTTCATATAGCCTTATTCATTTACATTTAAATGAATTTGATGTATGCTTTAATTTATCGCCAATTACTTTCAAAAGTATGATAATGTTGTTTCAATTCATATGAAAACGTTGGTTGAAGTTATATATAAGTATCATAATGTTGTATCACAAAAGGGCTCCAAATATTAGTATCATTTGGATGTTTCGAGTTATATATAAATATCATAACGCTGTATCAAAAAATGGCTCCAAATATTAGTATCTTTTTTTTGATCCATCTTACATGAATGAATTTGTTTTTCAATTTGCATCATTCTTTTAGTTGTAAGAGTTAGAATTGGGGGATATAATAGTATAACTTGTATTTTTTTGTTTCATTGCACACAAACCATTGATCATTTGCAATCAACTCAATTAGATGCATGGTTAGTTTGTTCTTCAATTATACTCACTCTTACATGTATGAATTTGTTGTTTCACTTTGTATCATTCTTTTAATTGTAAGAGTTAGAATTGGGGATATGATAGTATATCATGCATTTTTTGTTTCATTGCACACACACCCTTGATCATTTGCAATCAACTCAATTAGATGCATGGTTAGTTTTTTCTTCAATTACACTCACTCTTACATGTATGAATTTGTTGTTTCACTTTGTATCATTATTTTAATTGTAAGAGTTAGAATTGGGGATATGATAGTATAACATGCATTTTTTGTTTCATTGCACACACACCCTTCATCATTTGCAATCTACTCAATTAGATGTATGGTTAGTTTGTTCTTCAATCACACTCACTCTTAAATGTATGAATTTGTTGTTTCACTTCGTATCATTGCTTTAATTTTAAGAGTTAGAATTGGGGATATGATAGTATAACATGCATTTTTTGTTTCATTGCACACACACCCTTGATCATTTGCAATCAACTCAATTAGATGCATGGTTAGTTTGTTCTTCAATTACACTCACTCTTACATGTATGAATTTTTTGTTTCACTTTGTATCATTCTTTTAATTGTAAGAGTTAGAATTGGGGATATGATAGTATAACATGCATCTAGGGGATTTAGTTTTCCGAAGGGCTTTCATGGTAATCTATGTTGAAATTCACAATTGAAAGGGAATTGTGGACAACTGCGACATAGATTACCATTAGAAGGGCGTTCAAAATATCAATTTTCCCTAAGAGATACAATTAACAATAATCAGACGTGGTTTTTGAACTCTCCCTTTGTTCAACTATGTTGCAGTCTACCATTCAAAGTGAATTGGATGACTGTTGCAACATAGTTTAACACTATCGAAGACTTCAAAAAATTGTGTCTGATTATAACATTCATCTAGATTAGATGTATGGTTTGTTTGTTCTTCAATTACACTCACACATTCGAATATGTTGTTTCACTTTGTTTGTTATTTGATTGTCAATACATTCATATATATAATCAGATAACATGATCACCTAAGGGTTATAAGAGTTAGAATTGGGGATATGGTAGTATAACATGCATTGCTTGTTTCATTGCACACACACCCTTGATCATTTGCAATCTACTCAATTAGATGCATGGTTAGTTTGTTCTTCAATTACACTCACTCTTACATGTATGAACTTGCTGTTACAGTTTGTATCATTCTCTTAATTGTAAGAGTTAGAATTGGGGATATGAAAGTATAACATGCATTGCTTGTTTCATTGCACACATACCCTTGATCATTTGCAATCAACTCAATTAGATGCATGGTTAGTTTGTTCTTCAATTACACCACTAGTAGAATTTGGCAAATAAATGACTAAGTGACTAAAAATTTTAGTCACAACAACTAAAAATGACTAAATTCTACTCATTTTTTACAACTCAGCTATAAATTAGTAAATAAATGACTAATTTGGTCATTGACTTAAAAATTATTTAGTCATAGAAATAAAAATGACTAAATAGTTAGTCATCAAATCCAAAGTAAACAAAAAAATTTAAAAACAATTCGGCCAAATATTGGCGTGATTATTCACATCCATTGCAAATTCATTCATCTTGCTTGACCTTGCTCCATCCGTTCATTGCATACCTTGCTTCATTCATTAGCCTGGCATGAGGCGTTTTGATCAGCAACTACTTGCATGGGTGATAAGGATTCAAAGAGGACCTAGAGACTTTTGAAAATGTGGGCAAGGGCAAGGAATTTGGAGTTTGTTGCAACGAATTTGAATTTGTCAAGGCCCTCTGTAGCAAAATCATATTTGGGGATGCCCTCTGCAATGAATTCAGAGGTAATTTGAAACCCTCATTACATTAAACACAAATTTGAAACACTCATTACAATCTACTACTCTTAAAAATGTTCTACTACTCTTAATAATGTTCTTTTACAATCTTGCCACTATTCTGCTTCATAATGTGCTTGAGCTAAATATAATAAAATTTGGGTGTCAGTGCCAAATTAGAATTTCCTCAAACAATTTTGATACATTTTCACTACAAGTGTAAACTGTCCTTGTGCAAAGTAAACATGTGCTAGATTTACTCCACACATCAAGGCATCTGAACAAAGATGTTTCCTCGCAGCTTCTTGTACCTATGTAAAATTTCCTTTGCAATATCAAATTGACCCTTTCAGCTAGCACAATGGTGCCTCATTTGTAGCATAAACATTTCCTGGTCTCTGTGCCAACACTTTACAATGCAATTCTCTATCCTTCTCAAGATTTTGTGCCTCCACCTTTGGATCCCTCCTCTCATTGTGAAAAGCTGAAAATAATTCCAATTTCCAAGTGAAATGTCAACATAACAATTCTTTGCATCTAATTCACTTTGTGCAGCTTTAATTATTTCTTTTGCTTTAAGCCAGTCATCTATTTTCAGTTCCATTTTTCCAAGCATAGATAAAGCATTTGATGAGTTTTTATCCACCTTAAGTGTATCCCTAATCAATTCTAGGCTTAGTTGGATCTCATTCTGAGCTTGATCCATGGCTGCAAGACATAGATATGCATCCACATAATCAGGAAACTTGAACAATATTAGCCATATAAAATATTTTTTTTTCAATATCATGTAGCTATTCAAACAACCTAGCAAGATTAAATAGTGTTGTGACTTTATCCCATGGTAACTCAAGTGAAACACCACCTTCTTCTAGTTGATGGAAGAATTTCATATCCTTAAAGAGCACAAGAAAACCTGCAGAATTAGCATTGGGGCTTTTATTTATGAATTCAACCCAAATCCCATTTCCTAATGCCTTCATACAAGTTTCTTGAGCCAACTCTAGTTCATCACGCTCAAAATGAAGAACCCCAATGTTGTTTAACAATTGAATGGGTACTTCTTCTCTACTCTTCTTCAGAAGAGACTTTGGTGTCTTAAGAGAATCTAAGGCTGCACTGGGTTCTTGATGATATTAATAACTCACCCATCTTGATAAATGCATGGGCATCCGGTGGATCTATGCAAGTTCCTTTCTTAAAATTTCCAATGCCTTTGCTAGCCCCTTGTTGAGCATATATATGGCCTACAACTTTAAGCTCTCACAGCCTCGTAGGACCTCCAAAACCTTTTCAAAATTTGAGAGAAAACTCTTAAGATTTCCTAGCTTCAATTGAACCTATCCACAAAATCTTGTGGCCTCTGGCTTTCCTTGACAAGTGGTCATAATCAGCTTTACTATGATAAGATCGTGCAAGATTATAATATGAATGAGATTTCATGAGAGGGTGGTCAGTTGAAACAAGAGTTGTCTCAACCAATTGCTCCACAAGAAAATGTTGCCCTGTAGTGAAGAAAAAATGGTTTGCTAAATGATTCAATGCCATTGCAAAGTACGGGTATAATTCAAAGGCTATATGCATCTTTTCCATTCCTTCATGAACACTACCTTTTTCACTAACTATGAGAATCCTACAAGTAAAATATACACAAAACTGACCATAGATATTTATGTAGAGGTAGAACATCATTTCCTAACGCCTCCATAAAAGTTTGTTGAGCCAACTCTAGTTCATCATGCTCAAAATGAAGAACCCCAATGTTGTTTAACAATTGAATGGGTACTTCTCTGCTCTTCTTCAGAAGAGACTTTGGCATCTTAAGAGAATCCAAGGCTACACTAGGGTCTGACGATATTAACAACTCACCCATCTTGATAAATGCATGGGCATCAAATGGATCTATGCGAGTTTCCTTTCTTAAAATTTCCAAAGCCTTCTCTTCCATCCCTTGCTAAGCATATATATGGCCTACGACTTTTAAGCTCTCAGAGTTCTCAGGGTGGACCTCCAAAACCTTTTCAAAATTTGAGATAGAACTCTTAAGATCTCCTAGCTTCAATTGAACCTATCCACAAAATCATGTGGCCTTTGGCTTTCCTTGACAAGTGGTGTCATAATCACCTTTACTATGATAAGATCGTACAAGATTATAATATAAATGGGATTTCATGAGAGGGTGGTCAGTTGAAACAAGAGTTGTCTCAATCAACTGTTCCACAAGAAAATGTTGCCCTATAGTGAAGAAAAAATGGTTTGCTAAATGATTCATTGCCATTACAAAGTATGGGTATAATTCAAAGGCTCTACGCATCTTTTCCATTCTTTCATGAACACTACCTTTTTCACTAACTGTGAAAATCCTACAAGTAAAAAATGCATAAAACTGACCACAAAGATTTATGTAGAGGCAGAACATCATTTCCTAATGCCTCCATAAAATTTTGTTGAGCCAAATCTAGTTCATCACGCTCAAAATGAACCCCAATGTTGTTTAACAATTGAATGGGTACTTCTTCTCTACTCTTCTTCAGAAGATACTTTGGTGTCTTAAGAGAATCTAAGGTTGCACTGGGGTTTGACGATATTAATAACTCAACCATCTTGATAAATTCATGGACATCATGTGGATTTATGTGAGTTTCCTTTCTTAAAATTTCCAAAGCCTTCTCTACCTACCCTTGCTGAGCATATATATGGCCTACAAATTTTAAGCTCCCAGAGTTCTCAGGGTGGACCTCCAAAACCTTTTCAAAATTTGAGAGAGAACTCTTAAGATCTCCTAGCTTCAATTGAACCTATCCAAAAAATCATGTAGCCTCTGCTTTCCTTGACACATTCTTTGCCAAGGATGCAAAAGATTATGAAATGATTCCATGAGAGGGGCAGTGAAAAACAAGAGCTATCTCAGTGAACTGTTACAAGAAAATGATGCCCTATGAAGAAAAAATGGTTTGCTAAATGATTCAATGCCATTGCACAGTACGGGTATAATTGAAAGGCTCTACGCATCTTTTCCATTCCTTCATGAACACTACCTTTTCACTAACTGTGAGAATCCTACAATTAAAAAATGCACAAAACTCCACTCATTAAAATATTTTTCCCCATTTCAAACAACAAATTTCCAAAATGTGTTTAAAACCCGCAAAAATGCAAATAAAATCACGTTGATTTTTGTGCCAAAAAAAACATGAGACCATAGCTTGTTGCTTACTATTATGCTTTGATAGATTTTTTCCAAGCATCCATAGCTTTTTGAAATCACCTATTTTAGGCTTTTAGCCATAGTAGCAAGGCAGTGAACTGTTTGATAAAATGCTTTGGTAGACATGTATGAAAAATGTGGTAGCATAGAAAAGGAAATGAACTTTGGAAAAAATGATTCAAAGAAATGTGGTATCATGGTGATGGAATGCCATGATGAATTCCATGAAAAGCGAATTATTATGGATTGTTATGGCATTCCATCACCATGAGACCACATTTCTTTGAGGCATTTTTTCAACTAGTTCACTGCCTTGTCTATGCTATTGCTTACTATTATGCTTTGATAGATTATTTCCAAGCATCCTTAGCTTGTTCGAAAGCACCTGTTTTAGGCTTTTAGCCATAGCAACAAGGTAGTGAATTGTTTGATAAAATGCTTTGGTACATGTATGAAAAATGTGGTAGCATAGACAAGGCAGTGAAATTTTTGAAAAAATGCCTCAAAGAAATGTGGTCCCATGGAATGCCATGACAAGAAAATGCAATTGGCAGTTGCTCCTAGTTATTAGTTATGCAATGTGAAGTAATTACATAACTACTTAGGTTGACTTTGTAAATACTATATTGTAATTGAAATTTTGTCATCTAACATCATCTAGTTATTAGTTATGCAATGTGTAGTAATGGTTTGAAAGATGTGCAATGCAATGTAATCAACAATTTGAATATAAACTACAAAAATATATTTTTTACAATTCATCAGTTAAACTCTCTATTTTATTTGCCTCTATAACTCTATTGCTATGGAAATGCCTTTCAATTAAAAAAATAGTTTTTGTCTCTTTGTCTACAATTTTTTGTTGCTATGTGTAGAACATTACAGATGGATCAACGCCAAAGGTTGAAACACCATGCATTTGATGAGAGAATAGCCAATGAGAGTGACTTGGACAAATATCCATGTCCATGTAATGACTGTCTTGGTGGAAAGTGAAAAAAAGAAGTCAAATTTATCGACATATGATAAGATATGGGCATAGTGGTATAAGCCCTTGGAATGTCAATTATTACAAAGATATGATAGAATGGAAGAGTGTGAGAGATGAAGAGGCAACAAACATAGATGAAGTGGCACCAAACATAGATGAAGAGGAAACAATGTAAGATGAAGGGTTTGAAGTTGATTGAATGTTGAATGAGGGTCTAAACAATGATTGGGCCAAGTTGATGGAAGATGCTTCAAAGCCTTTGTATGCTAATTGCAGGTTAAGTCGTTTGACAACAATCCTTCAAATTCTTAACTTGCAATTGGTGTTTGGTTGGAAAAATGAGAGTGTAGATCAGTTATTGGCATTATTAAGTTCGTTGTTACCACCCGACTCCACATTGCCAACAAAACAAAGTCAATGTAGAAAGGAAATAACTAAACTAGGCTTAGGGTATGAAAAACATTCACACATGTGTGAATGGTTGTGTATTATTTCACAAGAATCTTGCAAGTGAGAGTGAATGTCTAAAATGTCATGAAGCGAGGTATGAGAAGGGTTCTTCACCACTTTCTGGTAATCCCACGATTACTCTGAATGTATAGGTGCAGAGACATTGCTGAACTTATGCAATGACATGCCCAAAATAAGAGAATTGATGGAAAACAACGACATGTGCCTAATTCTAAGACGTGGATGGAATTTGATAATAGATGGCCTGATTTTTCTCAAGATCCTCGTAATATAAGGTTGAGTTTGGCTCTAGATGGGGTGAACCCATTCTCAGATCAAAGTACTAAATGGTCAACTTGGCCAGTGTTTTTAATAAATTATAACTTTCCTCCATGGTTAGCAACTAAACCATTTTTCTTAATGCTATCACTGATTATACTAGGAAATAAAAGTGTGACTTTAGATACAATTGATGCTTATCTAGAGCCATGAGCTAATGGAATTTTGGAAAGGAATTGAAGAAATTGAATATTTAAGGGATGGTCATTCAATCAAATTCACTTTAAGAGCTTCCTTATTGTTTACGATTCATGATCTTCTTACATATGGCACATTGTTTGGTCTCAATGTTCATGAATACCATGGATATCCTCCTTGCAACTTTAAGGATTTTGTGAGGAACTCAAGAAGTTTACATAAGTGTATTTATTGTGGACATCGTGCTTACCTTAAAATGGATCATCCATATTGTCAACAAAAAAAATGGTTCAATGGTGGAGAAGAGAATCGTAAAGCACCATTGCTAATAACAGGTGATTACATTGTTGGGAATGGACAAAAAAGTATGTCATTTATTGAAAATGATGGGATTGCTGGTAGTAGATATGATCCATGTAATGAAAGTGGTGTAAAAAGGTTGTGCATATTCTATAAGTTTTCATATTGTAAGGATATAGCCATTAGGCATATTGTTGACTTTATGCATACTGAGAAAAATATAGCCTATGCTATTATAGAAACTCTTTTTAGTGCTTTTGATACTATTTCATCACGTGAAGACTTTCGACAACTAAAGATTCATTGAAATCTTTGGGTTGAAAAATATGATGATGAAAAATATAGAAAACCTAGTTCTCCTTATATTTGGACAAAGGAACAATGTACACAATTCTTACAGTTGATGTCTCAGACTCGCTTTCCCACTGGATATGTAAGTAGTAGTATTAGAAGCCAAACTAACATTAATGGCTTAAGATGCCTCAAGACCCGTGACTATCATGTCATAATGGAGAATATTTTACCTATTGTGGAAAATATATTAAGTTTGCCAAAGGGACCAAGATTGGAAGTTATAAGGTTGGGCCTAATATTAAAGAGAATGAGTTTACATGTATTAGATCCTTCAAACTTTGATAGTTTGAGGGAGGAGTTTGTTGCAGTCCTTTGTCTATTGGAATGGGAATTTCCACCAACAATCTTTAATATTTCTATGCATCTTTCGCTACATCTACAATATGAACTAAAGCATTGCGGCTCGATAAGAACAAGATGGATGTATCCTATAGAATGATATATGAAGGTTTTGAAAAAAATTGTCCGTACTAGGGAAAAATCAAAAGGCAACATGTCTGAGGGATACTCAATGCAAGAGGCCATGGGATTTTGCACAAAATATATGAAGGATTTTAAAAATGTCAATCAGCGTGTATGGGATGATGACGAAGAAGACACAGTTGCAGGTGAAGTATTGGAAGGAAATGGATGTCACTTGAAGCTATCACATCAAGAAAGAAGTGTGATACATGCCTATATTCTTCAAAACACATCTTGGTTTGATAAGTGGCACAGGTAAAAAAAAATTAACACAATAATTTATTTACTCAATTGCATTTACACATTCATATTATCAATCTTACTATTTGTACGTTAATATTCTATGTAGAAAATATGAAGAAGACAATCAAGCTTGGATGCAACATCGACCTCAAAGGCGCAAACGTCATGTTGATTTGATTAGAGGTGATTCTTTTCCAAAATTTGAAGAATGGATTGCTAATGTAGTCAAGGATGCAAAAGAAGAAGGTCAAGATATAACAACAGAGGAAAGTGAGCTTTCACAATCTCCACATTTATGGGCTATTCATTTCTGTGGAATGTGGGCCTATGGTAGTCATTTAAGAGTGGAATAAAAAGACAAAGGAATGATAAATTGTGATTGTGTTGTTAGTGCTGAATTTCTTCACGAAAATGAGAAAAAAATTTATGTTGGATTCATCCAACAAATTATTCTAGTGGACTATAGTGAAAATAGTCCTATATTATTAAAATGTAAGTGGATCCGACCATCTCCAATACAATTTGATGAGTATGGATTTATACGTGCAAATAGAAGACATTTTTTTATTAGAGATAGATGAGCCGTATGTTTCCCCTATTCAAATTAACCAATCATTTTTAATTGATGATGTAAGAAGCCCAGGATGGTCGTATGTCATTCAAATAGAGTCTCGTTCAAAACGAAAAAATCATGGAAGTTGTTGATATAATGCTTGATGGGCAATATGTTAATTTACAAGAAACATTTGAAGAAGTGGATGAAGATGATGATGGAGTGTTTGAAGAAGAAATTTTGATTACCAATGAAGAGATTGGGAGAGAGAATGCATTGCATGTCATAGATGAGGATGAGGAAGAAAATCAAGAAGATGTAGACACAAATGATTAGGATTTTGATCTTGCTCGCAATGCAGATGATTATGATGATGTTTTGTCACCTTAAGAGGTTAGCTTGTCACCTAAACTTTGGTTATATGCATGGTGTAAGTTATTATTGAATGTAATAAAGATCTAAGTATAGGTATGCTTATTCACTGTTGTTTTACTGATACATTGCTGAATGCAATCATCATTATTTTGCTAGTACATTTTATACAAAACCTGAGATGTTCACTATTGATTTGAAGTGCATTTAAAGTTAGGTTCAATAATTCTTCTTAGTTTTCTTACTTTGGTTGAAAATTTGAAATTAATTTTGTTTAGTTAGAATATAATTTCTTGTATGTCCTATATGTTTCCTAGATGCAAACATATAATGAACATCTATGATTTAATAATACATATAGATATCTTAGCATTAGGTGAACTAAGCCTCCCTTTTACAAAGAAAGAAATGATCTCTTAGGTTTGACTGACATTGAAAACTAAAACTGAGAGACTAAAAAATTAGAAAATTGTTCAATCTTTTCAATAAATGATATCTAAAATACTACATTCATAATAAAATCCAATACCGCACTACCACAACAGTCAATAGAGGTATGTGTGGGATGGTGGGACATATAGGTCAATGTACAAATGCTTACCTTAATATCATGGCAACCAAATATGAATGTCATGGGGTGGCAGTGAGAACATGTTAACAACTAAAGTAAACCATAGCCCCACAAGGGGTAAACAATGACACTACGGTATGGTGGTGAACAATCACTCAACCACTAGAATTAACCCGTTGTCCTGTGGGAGTCCAAAGGGGTGTGCGCAGGGTGGCGGTACTGCTACTGCTACCCCGCAATAGTCTTGATATGATAGAGCGGTATGGCAGTGAACAGTCACTCAACCACTAGAATTAACCCACCGTCCTAGAGGAGTCCAAAGGGGTGTGTGCGGGGTGGCGGTACTATTAGTGCTAACCTGCAGCGATCTTGAAATGACAGAGCGGTACTACGGTACAAGCTGTCAAAGCATTAAATGATTATGCCATTTAATTTCCCAAGATCAATGACATGTATTCAAACTCAAAATATGGGTAGATTCTAAAATATTTTGCACGAATTCACATTAATAGTGAGGTGACCAAGCTCAGTAGCAAATATTACTTGGGACTCAATGAAATTTTAGCAATCATTCACAAAGCTCAGTGTACCAGATGAAAGGGAGTTCAAGCGGGAAAACTCTGCAGCTATTATTTCACTGGGTAAGTTCACAAAAACCCTCTATAGCAAGTGTATAAGAACTGAATTTGCTTCTACAAGTAGACACAAAAAATCAAGTAGGAGTAAATTATTCATCATGCCACCCAAAGGAAGTCAACTTGTGAGTAAAAAGGAAGAGTCCATAGTTTCTAAATCAAAGAAGAGGTCCCTGCAACAATCCATTTTAGATGTGTTACCTAATTCTGTAGACAATGGATCCAAAAAGGTGTTTAAAGATACAACCCATGGATGTAGAGACCCAATTATCCCTATCTCAGGGTGGGATTTGTTTTGGTACTTCTATGAAAAAAGGGTTGAGAAGATTCCAGTTTTGAATCCTTGGACCTTAGATTTGGCCAAATTGATAGTCCCAAATGTCTTCGTAGATGTTGAGTTTATTAAAGTATTGGCACAATATTATCACCTAGCTACCAGGACTATAAGAATTCTGGATGGTTCACCATTAGTGGTGCTGACTAAAGAAGCAATTATAGAATGTTTAATGTTAAACAAGCAAGCTATCACTAAGATTGAATTGGAAAGAAGTGAGGAGGATTATAGGAGATTAAGAAAAACCTACAGGAGTGATGAACTTCCTTTACACATGAAAAAGGGTGTAAACAATAGGAGGATACCTATCTCCCCCTCCCAAAATGAGCCATTTTCCATAGAAAGCTTCCAAGTATATTTCAAAAGAACTTATTTTGCTTTGTGCCAAGTGCTTTGAATAGATACTGAAGAGAGGATTCCAATCTATCTCATGATGATGGCAATGAGGATACAAAATCCTAAAGTCAACATTGAGTATGACTTTGTTGTTGAAATTGAGAAAGGGCTACATGAGGGATTTTTGCAAGAGAGAACTTAGATCCCATCACTTTCAAGAAATACTCTCTACTATGTCATTTAATATTGTACCAAAACAAAAATAGATGGACTAAAAGAATTTGTTTCAGAATGACTGATGATGAAGGGAATAGGTTGCCTGTACAAAACTGGTGTTACATCTAGGATAGTAGATGTAAAAATAGTGATTATGTAATATTTCATGATGATTTCATAGTAAAGGTCATGGTTGCTCTTGGTCATATTTCACCAAGATTTCCTAATAAAATCATGCAAGTATTAAGACCTTTAGTATTGAAGCTAGAGCAGGGACACACTCACAATTTTGGTGACTGGTTATTCTTAGCAGACCAAACAGTAATAAGGGTCTATGGGTATCCTCAAGCCCCACAAGTTTTCCCTAAATTTGTTTCTATTTGAATTGCATTTTTAGCATTTATGTGGAAAATGTTATGGATGGAGCAGGATGTTATGAAAAGACAAAAAAGGGGGAAATTCCTCCCTGACCTAACTGAATGTGAGGAGCTATTCGTAGGGTCTGACACTTTTGAAGAACTGCAAAACTATTTGAAGATGCAGTATTCATTGAAGTCACATAGAGAACGGGTCTTTGATCTTGAAGGGAATATTAATTTTATAAAGCAGACACTTCTCACTAAAGTTGGGATTACCCATGTAATGGATTACGAAGAAGATGTAATAATAAATTGATTTACACCTGATGAAGTTTTTTAGAGGAAGAGGAAGTGGAAAATCATAGAGAGGCTTGAGGAGGAGAAGAAAAGGAACACTGGATTCCAAGGATTCTATGTTGAAGAAAAGGATCCCATCAAAGGATGAACGTAATAATTGACAACTTTGAAAGATTATATGTTGAACTAGAAAAGAAACCTGAGGGCCAGTCTTCAAAACTCTCCAAGCTGCCCATCAAACCAAGTGGTATTGTAATCACAGATCCCCTACTAGACACTGCCACAATACAATCAGAAGTATCCCCTGAGCAACCAAGTCCTAAAAGGCAGAAGACACATGGAGTGCCCCCCTTAGTGTAATATGAAATAAGTGGCGAGTAGGGATACTAAAGAGGTAGCTGATGTGCTTTTGAATTTTAAAGATGATGAAGTTGATTAACTAACGCTTCTGCTTGCAACCGGCGCTCACAAACCGTAAGAAAGAGTGGATGCACATGGGCATAATGATCAAGAAGTGCATGATGATGAAAGGGTGATTGTTGTCTCTTAGATTTATTGAAGATGATGAATTTATTCAAACTCCTTAGTTTAAGGATTTTTGGTTTAAGATGAAAATGAAAGAATTTGAGGAGAGACTCCAAATTAATAAGATGGGCACTGAGGAGTCACAACATGACCAGATTCTTGCCCAGACTCTTAAAGAACTTAGAATTAATGAAATCACTATTAGCCCCCAAGAAGCAAGAAAATTGGTCTTAGAAAGCAATATACTAATTATTCTTGGGATGGAGTTAAAAAAGATATTCTTATTGGATCAAGTAAGAAGCCAAGAAGATCCAATGTTGGTTTTTGAATTCAATTTAGATGAGGGAATGAGTGG
>VDFB02255548.1:0-27016 GCA_007258455.2 Sequoia sempervirens | reverse complement strand
AAGTTGGAAACTTGTTAACTTACACCAACAAAATGGTGTCATTTATAGGGATCAATTTAAATTAGTATTCAATTTGAAGACCCAAGTTAATCAATAACCATGGTGCATCTATGAGGATTGGTCCTTAGGTGATACAAAATCAAAACCTTCTTGATATAAAGGTTTTCTTCTCCTAATTTAAGTAGTGATAACACTGTCAAGGATGAAATTAGAAATAATATGCAAAGGCAAGAGGATAGAGATGAAAAGATAAAAATGATCCAAAGGTGAAGAGATGTCTAATATGACTTCCTCTAATGTGAGGACATGATAAGATCAATGGAGAGCTAATAATCTAGGTATGTCATCTTTTCATCATTCTCAAGTACAAAAAAAGTAGGTACTTTAGGTAGAAGATATGCATCAAAATATTTGATCAATATACCTTAGATCACTTAGCTGACGATAATATTAGAAGTAGTAGGAGAGCCCTTAGGTGTTTTTATGGTATACTTGAAAATAAGACAAATATTGATATAAGAAATAAAGATGCATCCAAAATTCTATATGCATAATATGTCGACATGAAATTTCCTCTAGCTCCATGTCTAAGAAATCCAAGGGGAAGTCAATATAACAATTCTCCTACCTCATTTTAGGAAATCGAACAAGTGATAAAAAAATTGTTTCATGATGTTGATCCAACTACTCAATCAAAAAATGAACATAGGAAAAGGGAATTAGATCGACATATAAATCAACTCGATCAATTTAGACAAAGGAAACAAGAGGTAGAAGCAAAAAATATGTTGAGACAAGATCAATTTGCTCAATAGGCCCAACAAGTTAACCAAAATAAAAAAGTTTCTCAAAAATAGGATATAAATTATAACAACCATGAAATATTTTGAATTAGTAAGTGCATAATGTTCAACAAAATCAACAAAACCCATGATGAAAAATGTGGGAAAAAACATGGGGGTCAACCATAGAAAAAGACTCAAAGATTTTCTCCATTGAGATGACCATTAGGATTGGAGAGACACAAACAACTCAAATTTTATGGCATTCCCACTTAACCTAATCCCATTCCAAATAAGATTTGAGGAAAAGGGTCATAATTCCAAGGTAATAATAAAATTGTTAGTGAGGACCACTTGAGGCATTTCATTGACGGTATAGATGAATATGAAATAGAAAACGAAGATGTCATGACGAAACTCTTTGTGTAGTAAATAGAGGAGAGTGCAAAGTAATTATATAAAAGTCTTTCAAATAAGAAATAGAGAATCATAGGATAAGTTACATAAGATTTTTTAGATTACAATATGAAGAAAGAGTGGATCCAAAATTTGTAATCAATGAGCTAACTGCTATAAATAAGGGAGTTAATGAGATAGTTGTCAATTTCAACATGTTTATTATGACAACAAGAAGGTGCATCCCCATGTAAAATGAAATGAACCCATGTGCCTTGTTTTAAATATTATAAAAATTTGATTCTAAGTTGTGCTACTATTTGCTAGAAAACAACCCTTAAACACTTAGGGAATCTTATGCCATGGCTATTGACATAGAAAGTAATTTGAGAGCATCTAGTAAGGGCAAAAAAAGGTTTGATGTAAAACTTATGATATCAAATGTAAAAACTTCTAGTAATCCCCTCACTATTAAGGAAAAAATTGGATAAAATAATGGAGGTTGTAAAAGATCCCTCTATAAGGTTGCAAAGAGCAATGTTGTCATACACTGCAATGAAATATATAAGAGACCTTAAAATTATGTCCAATCTAAAAAACAAAGATCAAATGATAAGAAAGTGGCTTCAAGAAATACAAACCAAGGATACCAAGAGAGACACACCCTTGATCCCTTAAGGAAGGATCACGTGAATCTTCAACAAGAATAATTTTTGCATGTGATATATGTTATTTACATTATGATCAATCAAAATGTGTTGTTGCTACAACACTTGGCGATATGAAAGGATTTCAAGAATTTGAAGGTGCACTTAGTTATTATGAAGATGACAATTGTGGATTAGTTGGATGTATATGAGGGTGAGGAATTATTTCAATATGACCATGAGATCCATCATGTTCCATACAAGCTACTAAACAAAGACTTCAATCAACTTAAGGAGAAAATGAAACATTGGTATGAGAGAGTGAAACCATCTAATAAATATATCAATGCTCTAATTGAAGCAACTATCTTATAGGTCCAAAGTGATTACTAGCTAGGAAATAGGAAAGTAGGTGCCACAGGTCAAGTTAAAGGTATTCATGTTCAAGATATGCCAATTACACAAGTATACAAAGAAAAAAAGAAAGGATAATAATGCAAAAATAAGTGTAAATAGTATTGTAGAGAAATCACCACCTAAAAATATATGCATATACCAAATACATCCATTCATAAGAAATATGTCCCTAAACAAAAGATTATTGATATCCCAAGCAATAATGTGTAGAACTTAAAGATGGTTGGGGATAGCTCCAAGGAAAATCAAACCAAGGAAGCAACAAATGAGAAGCAAAGGGATTTTAAAGAAGTTGTAAATATATTGAATATAAAGCAATATGTTGCTAATGACTAGGTAATAACTTGCATCACTAATACAAATGCCATAATTATTCTGATGTCTAGCCCCTTGCCAAAGTATCAGCCCATAGACATGGCTCTAGAATTTAGTCAATGAAGGTTCAAGTGTTAGTTTGGGAATTTATGAGGATCCCTTAACATAGAGAAAGAGTATTACTTTATTTCAATGTTGCTACTATCTTTGATCAACCAAGTGAAACTGCAAATGTTCCCAAAGATGGTACAAATGAGACTAATGTCTAGGATGCACTTAAAATATACTTGGGAACCATGTATATTTATAATGAATAGGTATTTGAACCACTTGACACATCCTTGTTGATAAATGGTTGGCTAGTACATAATTGTATGTCAGATTATGGAGCATCCAACAATGTGATGCCTTTAGAAATTATGAATCAGCTAGGCTTGAAAGTTTCAAAATATTAGAAAATGTTTTGTGAAGTAAATTTAATTTGAATAGTTAATGATGTTGAAGTGCAACTTGTTGCATACCTTGGTAAAAATAATTAAATGGACATTAATCATAGTTGATTTTCGAGTTGAATGGGGTATGACATTGTCTAGGAAGTGGACAACCTTAATTGGTGGTAGCATTCAGATGGACATGTCTTATGCTACTATACCATTGCACATAAAATAATTCTATTTTCATATAGAAAAGAGCATGTATTGTGGAGTGTAGACATCTGAATTTGACCACTCCCGCATGGTCAAATTCATCCCTTTTTATTCGTCTATTTCACATTCCTTCATCGACATTAATTAAATGATTTATTAATTAATAATTTCCCTTTTCCTAATGTTCCTAAGGTATTTAATTTAATAATTAAGTAATTCATCTATTATCCCACTTCTTCTCTAAATTGAATAAATCCTTTGATTTATTTAATTTGGTCCCTTTACCTTTTTTAATTTAAATCAATTTTAAATTCATCATTTTCTCTCTCTTTGTCCCAAACTCCATAATCTCCCTTTAATTTGGATTAGTTTAATTAATCCATGATTAGGATGTGGACACCTTTAATCATGATTAATGTCACATCCTCCATAACTTACAACTTGCTCTTAACCCTTCATTAGCCCCCTTAATCACCTGTTTGCAAAACCTTAATCATATGATTAGGTCAACCTAATTCTCATGCCATTTATGGCATACCTCAAAGTCAACCATCATAAATGCTTTCTCCATTTAGCCAAGGAAACCTCTTCCCCATGTGAATTAAAAATTCACATTTATTCCTCCAAGACTTTCCTCTTCCCCATGTGGGTTATTGTGGAATTTTAATTCCTCACGTGTCACATCCCCACATGGGGACAAGGAACTCCTTTATGAGGAGATATTATCCCAATCCAAAGGTACTTACAAGTACCTTCACATCATGTGAATTAAAAATTTACATTTATTCCTCCAAGGCCTTTCTCTTCCCCATGTGGATTATTGAGAAATTTTAAATTCCTCATGTGTTACATCTCCCAGATGGGGACAAGGACCTCCTTTATGAGGAGATCTTGCCCAATCTTAAGGTACTTTCAAGTACCTCCACATCATCTTCCCCCTTTACACCTCATTGCCACATGGAAAGATGTGAGGGCTTGTGAGTCCTCAAATCACTATAGCCCTTCATCATGTACATGGTGGCTAAATCCTAGCCCTCCATTCCTTAAAGGCCTTTCCCCTAAAAATAGAGGATTTTGACCTCATTTTCATTCATTCACACATTCAACATTCAAGCACTCAACTTTTGTATCCTCCATTGCTTCAACTTTCAAGCTCATTTTGCATCCATTTTATGCATTCTTTCATATACCCATTTGCATCAATGGAATCTCCATCATCTCACCATTGTTTTGCATCCATTTTCATGTGATTTTCCATCCAAAGGAGCACACAAATTATCAATTCAACAGGGCCAACCAACCAATCAACTTGGGCAAGGTAAACAACTTGTTTTCATCCTTTCTTTGTTCAAGTTTAGCTAGGCCAATCTTGAGGTGTTGTTTTGTGTTTTTATTCCTTTGCATTTCATTTGTTTTGCATCCTTAGGGAAGGAAAAACATGCTACACACATGGAGAATCCAGATGAAGCAAAAAATATGAAATTTATTACTTGGACAACTAACTTGATTGTTTGTTGGATAGTGCAATGATGAATTTTTTTTTGGCTTGATAAAAGTGGTTGTATAGGGCCACACCTTTTATACTATATATCAAAAAAGGTTACATTCATGTTTTTCTTATTCACAAATATCATATTATCCATGTTACAAAATGGGGCCTTACTATAAAATGGAACCATGAGAAACTACCTACAACTTTGACCTCCTAATTACATAGACTATGCAACAAGTATTATAATTATGGAGTAAGTAATTTTATGACCATACCCTAACACTATTCATCCTCACTCAAGTTATCCTTCCCACTTCTGTCATCCCCAACCATTATAGCCATTGTAGAAGTGCCATAAAAAGCAAAGGACCAATCTACTATCATGTTCTCCACTTCCCCAACCAAATTTTTGAGGAAATTTATGCCCATACAAGCATGGTGACCTCATTGATCCATATTCATTTTGTGTCCCCAAAATACAAATGGAAATTGTGATGGATGTTGTTTCTCTGTAATGTTCGGCCATACGTTACCCTGAGGTGCCAAACCAACCCTGGGAAAAACCCACTACAAAATATCCTTCATTCCCCCTCACCAGCACGGGAAAACCAAGTCTTCCATTATCTTTCTCACCACCCATGTTTGCTCCCCAATTTCCAATAGCATTGAAATGAAGAAAGAAGTAATATTAGCGTTCACCCAGTAGCAAAACACCTCATTTGCATACCAGTCACCCAACACCAACTTGATCACGTGCGTCATCACCCTGCTATTAGACTTAAAAATTGCCTTCAAACATTGCTTTGAGAGGTCACCATGGAAGGCCATTTTCCTTCACTTCACTTTAAGGTAGATAGGCATGTCCATTTCATTGTGATTGCTTTCCAATTATGGTTTGGGAAAGCTGCCACCTTATTGTCATTTAAGGTTTAGATTTCATTATTGCCAAAATATCTCTAGTATGATCCACACCTTCCACAATTATTACCATCCTTAGATTTGATTGCAAAAAATGTGTGAGTCCTCTATCGATTCCTTAAACCCTTCCTTTGGCATCATGTCGATAGCCACATTGGCTACTTTGTCAACCAACTTGTTTCCCTCACAAATGATGTGTGAGATTTTAAATGATTTAAAATATTCCAAGAGATCGATGATTTCGTCAAGCCACTTATTTAGCATCTAGTTTGGAAAGTATTTTCTCTTGATCACATTAATAATGATCTATGAGTCCCCTTTGAGGTGGATGTTCTAACACTTCAATTTACACTCCATCTCAAGGCCTATCAAGGTCGCTTTATATTCAACCATGTTATTGGTAGATCTTCCAAGTTTTTTTGCTGTGATCATGAGGATATTGTCATTGCTATCGCGAATCAAACACCCTACCCCAACCAGACCCGAATTTCCTCACGATGCACCATCAAAGTTTAGTTTCACCCAACCTTCTTCTAGGGGGTTACATATTACATATTTTCTTGGATGGCAAGCTAGATTAACCTGTTAGAGCCCATGAAGGGGGGAATGGCAAGGCTAGACCATTGTTTCCTCATTTTCTCATCCCAAGTTGTAAATGAGCTCTTCCTTATCGATTGATTTCTAACAATATTATTCATTGTTTCTATGATTGAGTTCTCAATTTTCCTTATCAGGAAATCTACAATCATCTCCTTACCTTGGAAGATTCATATATTTCATACTTTCCAGACTTCCCATATTAAGATGTATGGAGCTACTATCCATATACTTGCAAAGATTGAGCCTTTGTGAAGCTTAGGCCAAGTGATGAATAGGGATTTTAGGTTAGCTGGGAGTGGGGTTTTCTAATTAAGCCTTCTTTTTAGGTCCTTCTAACACATCTCTACAATTTTGCAATTCAAAATCAAATGATTTTCCTCCTCCCACTCTTTACACATTACACACCTATGGGGACCATTGATACCTACTTTGGAAATCCTGTCTCTAGTTAGAATGTATTTTTGGATTGTTTCCCATGCAAAAACTCCTACCTTTGGAAGGCACTTGTTGCTCCATAGAAATTGAGTTGGCTAGTCTTCCTTTGCTAAAGTCACTTCCTTTAGTTTGTACCCTATTTTGACATTATAGTTTCCCAACTTAGAATTGCACCATTTAACTTCATCTGAGCCTATCATTAACACTATTCTTTGAGCTGCTAGTATCTCATCCAACCTCTTCTAGTCTTGAAGTGCTTGGATGTGCTCAAGCGATTTCCAACTCCGTTTAGTTTTCCCATTCACCCTTTTTTGCTCCATATAGTCTCTGACTTTGTCCCCCGAGTCATTGTTAGCACATATTTTATGTTGTTTAGCTAGTGCTCATCCTTGATTGTTTTATGATTGATGAGTGTTGCTACATTCCTCATCATTTAATTATAAATGTCAATCCAGGGCGGTGTCCATGGCAATATGCAAGAGGGAGAAAAAATCATTTGCATGACATGTTTTTTCTACAAACGAAATTGAAAGGTAATGCATGAAAGAAATTGCTAGAATGGAATCTAATCTAAAAGCTTGTAAATGAAATGTTGGAATGAAATCTATCCTAAGAAACTTGTAAAAGGAAATAATGGAAATGTAAAGAGCTGGAATTGAAATGATTGCTAAGAAATGAAACTATAAAACAACTATTGCTAAAAACTGAACTCTATTATTTTATAAAACTCTTCCCCCATTTGATTCCTTAAAATCTTACAATGAATTTATATAATTCTAAAAGATGAGCCTTATAGTTGTGCAACAACTTATTAGAAGATAGGAACATATGTTGGGGGAAAAAGATAAGTCTTTTCTTCATCTTATTGAGTCAATCTCCTTTGGTTGTCCAAAACAAATATGCCTATTTTTTAGCCCTTTAACAAGCTCTAAAAAGGTGTTAGAGAGTTGAAAAGGTCATTCCTTTAGCTTATGTATCATTAAAGCTCATAAAACAACTCCTAGATGTTTACAAAAATGTTCAAACTGCCCAAAACTATCTCTTAGATATGCTCCATTTATTTTCACAAACCAACAACCTACCTTAGATGTTTTGAATTTCCCCCTAGATTTTCTCAACTATTGTCCTTCATAAATGCTATCATACTTATCTTTCACTTAGATCCTTCTTTAGCTCCAAAAATTTTGGAGCATGAAAGCAATGTTCTAGAGCATCGGACTAGTGAAGTTTTCTCTCAAACCACAAAATAGGTTTTCATGAAATTTAATGGGTTTTTTTTTCCTCTTTTCTCCTAATTATTATCCAAAAATCTCAAGAACCCAGATTGTAATTTTGAAGATATGATGAAATATTGACTAATCCAATTGAAAATCTCTTACTTCCCTCATCATGCTCAGTTTTGATAAAATTAATAATTAAGCAAAATACATGCTTTTATTTGGCTAATAGATGAGACATTTTTTTGTCTCATCAATGACCCTCCCAAGAATTCAATAAGAACTTAACTAGGTCTTCCGCCCTAACACTCCAAGTGATATATTTTGTTATGATGTCTCTACATGAGATTAGAAAATTCTAGATGCTCAAGCCCCTATGAGGGTTGTTGATAGTCAAATTTTTTTGGGGCATGTGGAGTTGAGGTACTTCTCTTGGATTATCTTAACCCATTTCGTATTATTGCTAGTATACATATGTTGAACACTTGAAATACTAAGAGGGGGGTGATCAGTATTCACTATAATTCATTAACTTCAACTTTAAACATCCATTCAGTGCATCACATTAAAATTGCAATAATAGAAACCATGCATCATATCAAAGAGCACAAGAACACTAGATTTTACGTGGAAACCCAAAAAGGGAAAAACTACAGTGAGGATTAGCTCACAATATATTATAACTAGTTATAAGATATTACAAAATGGCTCACTATCAGGTGGACTCACTATTCAAAGGATTCACTGTATAGGGAATAAAAGAAGTGGCTCATTTCTAGGATAGAAAAGAAGGTGGCTCACTACTAGAGATTGAATTAATTGCAATGCATCTACAATATGCTGAAGACAATTCCAATTAGGCTTAGAAAATTGACTTAACACACTTCAAACTTCACCACTTATCAACATCTTCACATTTTTCTATGCTCCAGATCTTGCACACACTTAATTGTCTCTCATCTCACATCACCACACAAGTAATTAACCTTGTATATATATATCACAACCAAAAAACATCAATTAGGCTAGCCTAATTAGATGTATCATGCATCCTCATAACTTGTCAGATTAAAAATCAACTACACATGCTTTACAGAATAAACTAAAACATGTGATACATCAAAATAGGTTGGCATGACCTATAATTACTCTCATAAGTCTGATCCATACCTACTTTAATTTTGCACAACCCCAAACCCTTTAGGTCAGTATCGTTGGTGAAGTAACAATAGAATGAACCAACTGTTTATTCACAAATTGACACACTAACCTTGAAAACACTTGACACTTGGAGAAAATACACATTTGACACCTGTAAACACTTCCACAAATCTGCATAACAAAATTTTCATCCACAGTGGAAAGCAAAGCATTCCCATCATGTACTCTACACCACTAACATTGTCATTACAGAGCCCAATACTCTGTCAACATTATCTTTGACTATGGAAGAAATCAAGTCATGAAACTTTGGATTTAGAATCTTCCAACATGCACCAACATTACCTCAAAATTGCATAACCATATTCCTCATATCGGATCAATGCGGACCCAAAAACTAGTTCTCTGAACACTAAAAACTGTACTCTTAACTTAGGCAATTACTCAACACATTTGATTTGCTTTGCACCAACACATTTGCAACTATGTAATACGATGAAATCACTGACAAAACTATACTCAATCATGCTCATCAATATTCAACTATGTATCAATGTTGACATCAATGACAATACCATATTAACATCATATTCCATACATCTATCAATCTTCTCAGTGATAGACAAACTTCCAATAATCTCCTATTGGAGTATAGGACTACTGAGAGGGGGGGTGAATCAGTGGTTAACTAAAATCAATCTCATAAACTAAACTCTTCTAATCAAGCAAATATGTTGTATTTCGTGAATGATACAAAGATGCACAATTTACAATATCACAAGAGAATCAAAAGTATTGAACCATATACAGACAACACATTATTAAAGCAAGAAGAGACACCAATTTTATGTGTGGAAAAACCCTAAAAAGGGTGAAAAAATAGCTCTCAATAAAAGCTCTATTAGGCTTCACTAGCCAAAACTTTTTGTTTACAGACTGTGTGTCTCATTGACAACACAACAAGCCTCACTAGAAAAACTATCAAGCATCATTGGAAATTACATAGGCCTCACTGGTAAAACTTCATGTTTCATCGAAAATCTTCAAAAGGAATAAAGATTATAGAGGGTTACCCTATTTCACTTTAAATCATTGCACCAACAAAACTTCACCACTCTTATCTACACTTACCATAGCATTATATCAACAATTTGAAGAACACAGTTATGCAAACTCACTAAGTCCATTGGCTATCATCATGCCTTGATTATAAAAGCAACAACATCTCAAATTTTTCTCTATCCATTCACATACAACTACACCCTTATTTCAATTCCCATTCATTCTATCATTGCTCACTGAATCTCCATGTTCATTTATCTTTACTGTATTTGCATGTTTAAGCTCCATTCAAAATATCACTGCACCTATATATTCATTTATCTGCATGTTCATTCATAATCCCCATGTTCATTTCTCTTATTCTCAATGCTCATTCTACCTTTTTCAATCACTGTATAACCTGCAAAGTCTTTCCATCCATACAGTTATAAAATTGCACATATATGATAAGAGCAAGATATCACCATCTTCCAAAATCCTCTAACTCTCACAATACAAAACCCAATAAGACTTTCTTCAATTTACAAACTTGTGTGTCCTTATATCAATTATCTACATCTTCAATTCATAACACTTTGCATCTTTATATCTATCTTTTATGCACAATATCTGCATTTCCCCCCTCTATACACTGTATTTGCATGTCTTCATCTGATATATCTAAGTAATCCAAACCCTAAAGCTACTTCATCTTCTTATGTACTATACACGTACCTTCATCCTTCTTTTCACTGTATCTATATATATATATATATATATATTCTTCTATACAAAGTTTTTGTATATCTTTTTTAATTCACAATATCCTCATTTGATATTTATCATCACATCTCATTATATTCATGTCTTTTTAGTTTTTTTTTTTTCTATTTTCATATTCTTGATTTTCTTCTCATTTTACTTCACAAAGACACACCACACTAACAAAGACTTATTACATTCCTCAAATAGAATCCAAATTGTCTTCAAAAGCAATTCCTTTTTCTTCACAAAACAACTTCATGGAGTTACACATCAAAGTTACATACATATACATTCTGCCACCTGTCAATTTTAAGTTTCAGGAAATAGCTGTTGCAAAGGTTTAAATATGAGCTCTTGATTATAGACTCCCACCAAATTGAACTTTAAAAGATATCCATTGATTATTATAGGAATGTTATAATTAATATCTTTCACCTATTAAGCCAATTGTAGGGGTCAATTGACAATGAGCATGAACCCTTTGAGACTTCACTTAAACAAACTTTAATCTCCTATAATCAGTCAATGAACAAATAAAACAAAAAGATTACATTTCTTGGATGGTATTTGTAAACCCTAGGTTTCTTAGGGTTTAGTATTAAAATTAAATTAAAGTTCTAGGATAGAGATTTAAATAATATGATGAAGACACCATGCTAATCAACTTACTAGCTCAATATAACTTGAACGATCAACAAAAAACCTTGAAATGTAGCAATCTTATAAATTTGACCATGAAGAACAAATGGAACTTTCCATGATAAGTTCCTTTGCACCAACACTAGGAAGTAGATGATGAATCATGCCATCAGCGACAAACCACCTCGAGTCCCTTTGATAACAATACCATGTGAAAATTCTTAAATTTCTTGGAAACCACACTATAAACTAAATGAAGAATTAGCATCAACACTATAACATCAACCTTCAAGAAAGCACCAACCTTGTAAGCAATGACCCTTTGTTTGTTGCAGCAACACACCAATACACAAAAGTGATATCTTCACAAATCTTGCATCAAGTTCGTGAATGAGCTCATGAAGCAAGTTATTCTTATCAACCTTACCTTTGCATCAACATGAAGAAGGAGCTCATGAAGCAAGTTATTCTTAAGATGAAGCTTATCAACATAAATAATGATCTTGACTTGTATCTTTCACCTTTGACATGTATCAACCCCTGAATGAGCAAGAACTTCTGAAGCATCAAGTAAGCACAATGAACCTTTGAAATCAATGACAAACCATGCCAATGAAAGCATCTCCCCCTTTTTCATTGATGGCAAAAAAACTCTCAAAAATCTTAAACTACTCAAAATTCTCTCTCTTTGACATTGAGGGCAAAGGGCTCGTAGTATTAAAATTCTCAAACTACTTCAACTATTCTCCCTTTTTGAAAATATATATGTATGTACATAAGAATAACTCCCCCTTATTGCTTCACTCCTATAATTAATATTTCTTCACAATTCACATTAGGGAAACTCCCCCTAACAATGTTATCCAACAAAAATGACTAAAAATGTAATACAACATTATCCACTACTTTCACATATGTACAAAGAAATCATAAACTGCATAAATAAAACATAAATGTTCACTTTCAACTAGAAGAAGGTAAAATACTCTTGTAATACACCTTCAATTTTGCAAGGTGTTCCTCCTAATCCTTCTTCCCAACTTTCCAATCCTTCTGGGCAAAGGCAAGCATGAAACATTGGCTCTCTAATTGCATAAGACTATCTTCTCCTTCATCTGGTAAACTGGGCACCATATTGAAAAGCCAGAATAACAAGTCCAATGGTCCCTCAGGGCCAACAACTAAGGCTCCAAAGCCTTCAACTGAAGTTTCAAACCCTTTAGGGAAGGGGAAGATGATGCATAGTACTACTAATGATGCTTTCACTTGATCAAAACCCTCCACAACACCTCAAAGAGCATCTGTGTTGACAACGCAACTAGTTGTGCCTTCTATTGCTTCAAGATCTCTCAGAAGACCTTGTAGCCCTTCAAGGTAGCTCGAGGAAGGATAATTTATTGTATAAAATTGGAGAATTGCCTCTCCTCCACTTGAGTTGGGGATAGTTCCACCAAAATTCTTACATAATCACTTTTCCTCTCTGGAAGAGCTAGACTTCGATGACATGATCAATTCCCATACATGAATTTTCTTTCTTGGAATGTTTGAGGTTTCACGTACCTCACCAAGAAGTATTATGTTAGGGATACTCTTTAGAAACATGCTAGCATTGATGTTTTATGTCTTTAAGAAGTTAAAGTTTCTGATTTTTTATTATCTATTGCATGTTGAGTTATTTGGCTAGCCAATAGGATATTTTCCAATGGTCATGTTGCTAGGTGTGGCAAGGTTGTCACCCTTCTATCACCATATTGACATGATTGCATCGTGGATCATGGTTCTGACCCCACATATTGGCTGATTTGGATTCTTTTGAACACTGATAATCATTCCTTTGGGATTATTAATGTTTATGCCTCCAATGATGCTATTGAAATATCTCTTCTTTGGTGATGGATCATTGGTTCTCTTCCAGTTTCCATTTGGGTTCTATGTGATGACTTTAATACGGTTGAGGTGGCATACAACAAAGAGGGTACTCTACCTTTTCAATGGGTAGTTGGTAAGAGAGAGGTATGGTTTTATATGCATAGTAAATTGGGTCATTTTGACCCCAATATTGGCTATCACCATTCTCACTTTATGGCATACTTGGAGTAACTTTTAATAACATGCCAACCCTTTAATGTAGTAAAAAATTCTAAATTTACACCCTACGAGTAAGTAAATTAGGTAAAAAACCATTTCAATAATTTTTTTCCTTCTTTATTGATAACTTTCAACCAAGATGCATAACATAATACAACATGAATTCATTTTCATTTCATAAAATACATCAATACAAGAAATCATACATTTACATACATAGCTCAAAGAGCTTTAGAACAAATAGCTGTAAGATGGTCCAAGATCCTTCCTTTCAAATCTTGATTCTATCGCCTGTTGTGGAGGAGAAGCATCACTCAGGTGCTTTTCCGCTAACCATAGACTCATAATGCTATCCCCCACATATCTATCATTCGATAGATGGCCCTTCCCTTCGACGAAGAGATTAGTAGAGTAACTAATAAGGACAACCAACTGAGCATAGTGTTGTGTCCTACATAACTAGGACTTGTAATCCCATAATCTCTATCTAACATGTAATACTAGATCATAGTGAATTGACAGTGTAGTCTCGGTATTCACACAATCTAGAGAGGAGTCTCAGACATTCACACTACTTTTTCCAAAGAGTTCTCATTCAGTACTTTGAATGAAGTCATATATCACATACACTAAGGGCTGATTTGACTTAAGGCTATCTTAAGCTACGAATAGGTATTTCCTTCAATGGATAGTCCATCATCCCAAATAACCTATCACCATAATAATCTACTTGGAATAATCCTACTTAACTAGTATGTACACAAGCTAGGTATTTCCTTCAATGGATAGTCCTTGATCCTAGATAACCTATATACTTGGAGTAACCCTACTTACAAGTAAGTATGTAAACTCCCTCCCATACTGGATTATCTATCCTAGGAGAAAACACAAGCTTTCCTAGTTAAATCAATAACATAGGTAAGAGTACCATATGTGCCTTTCATGTTCAATCATACCTAGTATATAATACCTATGATAAACACCCATCTACTATGGAGTACTAAAAACCACATTATGAAAACAACATAATAGCTTCAATTTCCTTTTCAAAATAATCTAATTTCTCTAATGCACATACTGGGAAAGACATCTCAACCATGCATGCAAGACACATCATTCAAAAGTAAAATAACAAAGAAGAGATCCTCATGCCTGTTACCGCTTATCCAAATTAAAGAAAACAATGTAACCCTCTCCAATAGCAATTAGCTTGATAATCAACTTCTCAAGAATGTCACAAATAACTCTATCTCACTTGTTGATAGCTTACTTCTCTCAAACAACAATGTTTCCTCTCAAAAAAATAGAACACTCACTATTTCTCACTCACAAAATAAGACAAGTATGGCTGGAAATAACACAAAAATAATGAACTGCAAAAGATGTGTAATTTGTTGGGAAAGAATGTGTCCTTACCAATGAAATGGCTCATCTATTTATAGAGCAGCCTAACAACCTCATAGCCTACAATTTAGGCATGTTAATGGACAACAAGCTCCATGTAAAGCAACACATGAAACATAGAAGAAAGGTGGTGACTTCTTAAGCTAATGCTTAGCTTAATCACCTACAGGTCAACTTGTTGAGTGACAATGATCTGAAGACTTATTCAATCTACATATGCTTAATTAGAATTGCCACAAAGAAAAGATATCTACAACAACTTAGATTCAAATGTGGTGCCATTTCCATTATCTCTCCATCATATTTGGAGCGGTTTAACTACTATTGAAATAGTTAACTTCCATTTTATGACAACAAGTATCCGTCAAACTCCTTAGAGGATGAATCAACTTGAGTAGATAAATACATTTGACAAAGTCAAGGTTGGTCTTACTAATTGCTCGACCAAGTCAGCTTATTATAGACAACAATATCAAACACATTATAATGTCTTTTATCACATGTTTTAAAGAATGATAATCGGTTTACACTAACAATCATAAGCTATTAAATTGGCTTTATTGAACATAGTCAATAATGACTATTATTGACCTCTATTATCATAGTTTCTATCGACTATAATAGCCTTTATAAATTGGATTCTATTCATTGCCTAAGATAGTCGATCTCCAAAGCAATTATCATATTCTTCCAAAGTTTACTAGCTCTACATGTGCATGACTTTCTTAGCATTATTTCCCACGTTTCTTTCAAGTTTTTATGCATTGGTTGAAAGTCTATACCCTTGCTTGATAAAGTCTTGTTAATGTCATCATAATTCTCATGGCGTATCTATATGCTATCAAGATAAGCAACGATCTAATTTTCCTTAAGAGATCTCTTCTTCTCACTTTTGCACCCTCACATAGTTCACTGTCCTTGGTGGTATTTGTTGTTCCTAAGGTAACACTTAGTTTTAAATAGTCTTATCCTTTGTATAACATATATTTATGAATATGTATATATAGAGCTATTCATCCTACAATAAAATATATATATATATATTTATATTTCATCCCATTGGATAAATATATTCTATACTTCGAATGCTTATATCTTCTTATCATTATCCATCAAGCAATATGCATGTATCCATACATTATATATAATATATATATACTATATATATAATATAATATAATATATACACACATTGATATTTACAAATATATATATATAATTTACTTTTAGAGCATCATTTGATAATTGAATGTATACATCCAAGTTATCATTCCCATTGAGAAATATGCATGTGTACATACATACATACATATATATATACACTTCTTGAATAAGCATTAATGCTTTCATATGTATATGTATATATATATGTGTGAGTACAAACATATATATTCAATGAAAACATGATAAAGCAATGATTCATTCGTTATACAAAAGACTACAATCAAGATAGCAATAATATATATTATCTTTTGTATATATATGTATACACACCCCTCTATTAAGCATTTATGCTTATGTGTGTATTTATATATATACAAACATATATATATTATCTATCAATTACGATAGTCAAATGATCCATTTAATATTTGAATAATCATGACCATGTGATTATACTCTTGTAAACATCATAAAAAACATTTATATACATATATTCATATCTTATACATATGTCATCATACTCGTATGGACATCCCATTATATCCATCATACACATATGCTGATATATGCACACATATATGCATATATCCCAATACTCATTTACCCGCACAGTCAAGCACAATAAAATAAGAAAGGTCTCAAAAGATCAAACATATAAACATCACCTAATAATGCACTCCATATAAATGAGACCTTTACTAAAACATACTCATCAAACTAGGGATGACTTACCAACTTCCCACTTCTATGTCTAGACTCAACCAATCTACTATGGTGTGTGTATGCTTAGATAGTTTACATTACCAATTATTCAACCAATATCTTCTCTCGAGTGATACTTCCCCTCCGCTTGGAGGAATGGAACACATACCTGTATCTACTAACACGTGCACAATAGTCAATTGTTCATAACATATGCAATATACGTAAACATATTCAAAGTTAGAATAATAATTCAATAACCATCTTTCACATATATGCAATATTTCCCCATGATATAACATCAATTGAGATAACATCAAATGAGATAGCATTCACATTGATAACATGGTACGAGCACAATTTATTCATCTCCATAATTCACATTACATTCACATTTTACCCTACATAGTAATAGTAAATAGTAATTACACAATTGGGGTATAACATACTTCCCCCCTTGTAATCATCATCCCCGATGATCTATAGCACTTTAACATGTACAACTCAGTAGTTGGCATGAGATCATTATCGATTATATTTTTTACTAAGGCTCCTAAATTCAAAGGAGGTTGATCAATTACCGAAAGAGAGCCAGGCATGTCCTCCATAGGATCAGATGAGCCTTCTTCATTCTTCTTATGAACATGGATTTTTTACATACAAATAAAGTAAAAAAAAATAAATTTACTTCCCATTCTCAAAATACGTAATATTTATAAACTTCATCCTATATAGTATCACTCCTTGCAACCTTATCCTTCTTCAACCTTGCTTCGAGTGCCCTCACTATCACATAGGTAAATCTCGTATGCCTCACACATACTCACTCTCCCAAAGAGCTTTATTACATTATCATATATACACATCCTAGATACAATAGTAGCTATACATGACACCTAAAACATAGTGATTGAAAGTCATTGGCCCATGAATTTATCCTTAGTATAATACAAATAGAAAAGGAATAGTGATGTATTGCATGTTGAAAATGAAGGTAATATTATAACTTAAAACTTGTAAAATTATGAGACTGTAGATTTAATTAAGTGTTCTTTGTCACAATTCTTTGTGTATGATTAATCCATTTAAATCATTTTTACCAATTGTAGAAAGAGACAAAAGATTGTAGAAGAATGAGACACGAAGATAGAGTGACACAACATATACTTGGAGAAACCCTTTCGAGAAAAAAATCCACTAGAATCAATAGTGATTGTATTATTTAACCTTAGAACAAGATTACAATAATACTATATCAATCCTTGATTGATATGCTTCCTTGCCTCCAACAATCCTTCTTCACAACCTACACAAAACTCTCATTGAACTCTCATTCACTTGCTACAATTAACAGACAATTAATGAGCATGTAAACTCATAAGATTTGTACAAAACAAGAGCATAAAGCTCCTCACAAATATCTACACCTAGACTGGGCAAGTAGAGTTCCACCATGTAATCTAAAGTCAAACCAAACTTCTTCCTCAATTTAGGTGCCCCAAACTGAACACTTAACTAAACTCTCATCAAGAAAATATCTTACAAACTTCACCTCAAAGTTGACACCCAAGAATGGACCCACTTGAATGAGCCTTGTAAATATATTCTCATGCAAAAGGTGTTAACTCAAAGATTCCAACTTGGGTGCCCAAGGTGGTACCAAGACAATCTTAGTTAACTGAAACATATCTCTCCACCAATTCATGCAAACTATGCATGATTGATCATCCCAACTTAACTGAATGTATCCACCTATTATCTATCATGCAACTAAAGTCATTAGTCATGCAACTCAAGTCAACTAAAGTCAACTAGAATTCAACTCAAAATAACTACATGCAACTAAAAATAACTGAACCATAACCAAACTAAACTAAACTAAACTGAACTGAACTAAACTGATACTAAACTAAACTTAACCGAACTGAACTGATCTAAACTGAACTAAACTAAACTAAAATGATAGTGAACTGAATTGAAATCCACTCATGTAAATATCAATCTTTTATTTGTAGGATCTTTACATGCATTACTGAAGTGTTATTAATCATCTAAATAGTTAACTTAAGTGAGGTGAGTTCCACTTTACATGTGGGCGCCCCATGTGCTCCTATCTTGTAGGAGCTCTTCTTGGACATCCCCACATGTTCCTATCATTTAGGAATAATCACAAATATCAATTTACATGTTCATTTCATTCAAATTTAATCTCTTTCTAATCCTAGTGTTGGGGAACACTTTCCAAGGACTTAGGAGATACATGAAATATATTTAGGATTGTAATTAAATGGCATCCTATTCCAAAAATTCTCCCACTTGAAATTATACATTATAATTATTATAAATAAGGAATCATTATTATAAATCAAGTATGGGACTCAGGGCCAATGGCCTTCCTGCACCAAGAGAATTTATCTGTAGGAACTGGTTTTGTAAGATAATTTGCAACATTGATCAAAGTGTCAACTTTTTCAATGAATACCTTCCCACTCTCAACCATTTCTTGCACAAAGTGATACTAAACATCAACATGCTAGTACAAGCATGATACATAGGATTTTTGGCTAAAAAAATAACACTCTGACTATCACATTAGAGTCTAATTTGCTTGCAATTAAAACCAATACCTTTCCCAAGTCTCTATAACCAAAATGCCTCTTTAGAGGCATGTGTAGCAGCCATGTAATCTCCTTCTATGGTGGAAAAAGAAACTATGGGCTGCCTCTTACTCATCCTACTAACCACAACTCCAAACAAAGTAAACACATAACCACTTGTCGACCTTTGACTGTCCAGGTCTCCTGCTCAATCTGAATCGACAAAACCCTATATGTCCAATGATCTGTGCATAATATCAATATCATTAGCACTATGATAAACCAAATAGTAATTATAAGTACCTCGTAAATATCTAAACACCCTCTTAACATAAGTCTAATTTTCTTTACCAGGGTTAGACATAAGCCTACTTAGAACTCCCACTACTTGGGCTATATTTGGTCTTGTACAGACCATTGCATACATCAAACTACCAACTGCACTAGCGTATGGTATTTCAAACATTTCCTCATGATCAAAAGCAGATTTAGGACCCATGTCTAGACTTAACTTCATGCCAATTGGTAAAGGAATATTAGTTGGTTTACTATCATGCATGTTAAACCGTTTCAAAATAGTATCAACATAGTTGCTTTGACTTAAGCAAAGCTTTTTGTTACCTCTATCTTTTTTGATCTCCATACCAGGGATATATTTTTCAGCCCCTATATTTTTAATCTCAAATGTGCTAGAGAGTCATGCTTTCAATTCTTTGATCATCACCTTGCTATTACCAATAAACAACATGTCATCAACATACAAGATAATAATTAAAAGCTAATCATCAATAAATTTTATGTAAACACAAGATCTTCCTCACTCCTAACATAACCAATTTTCAATGCAAAAGAATCAAACTTCTGGTACCACATTCTAGGTGATTGTTTCAATCCATATAAATATATCTTTAACCTACAAACCAATGATTCTTTTCCTTTTACAACAAAACCATCAGGTTGCCTCATATAAATCTCCTCATCAAGATTCCCATGTAAGAAAGTAGTTTTCACATCCATTTGCTCTATCTCAAAATCATAAGCAACAACAATAGATAAAAAGAATTTAATAGAAGTTAATTTAGCAACAGGAGAGAAGATTTCATTAAAATCAACTCCCTCTCTCTTGGAGTAACCCTTGGCTACTAATCTAGCCTTGTACCTTTTGAGATTACCATCTGCTCCAATTTTCTTTTTAAAGATCCATTTACAACCAATGGCCTTTCTTCCTTTGGGAAAACCCTCAAGATCCCACGTGTCACAAGCATCCAAGGAAACCATTTCCTCATGCATATCTTGTGACCAAATCTTGTTCTCATCTGAAGAAAAATCTTCCTTATTCAACAACAAAAATCAGGTGGGCTATACCTTTCAACAGGATTATGTTGTCTTGTGGATCTTCTCAAAGAATGTTCTTCTTATTCCTCAATATGCTCATCATGAGCATCTATCTCAGAAATCTGTGAACTCTCCTCATCCAATCCATCCAATTTTTCTTCCACATGTGCATCTTCATGCTTCTTAATATTTATCTCAAAATGCACTATTCAAGAAGTATCCTTTTCCTTTGGTTGTTCATCTCCTGAATAAGATCTAAATTCCCTGAAAATCACATCTCTAGATAAAGTAATTTTTCAGGTTAGAGGATTCCAAAGCTTGTAACCTTTTACATTTTCACCATAACCTATGAATATGCATTTTCTTTCTTTCTTTTGGATCCAACTTAGACCACTTTTCTTTAGGCACATGAACAAAATCCTCACAACCAAAGATCCTTAAATGTGCAACACTAGGTTTCCTACCTAACCACGTTTCATAAGGGGTTTTATATTCAATAGATGAACTAGGGGATCTATTGATTAAATAACAAGAAGTGCTTACAACCTCAGCCCAAAGGCACCGATCTAGCTTAGCACTACTTAACATACTACTAGCTCTTTCCATTAAGGTTCGATTCATCCTTTCTGCTACTCCATTTTGTTGAGGTGTATATGGAGTAGTCTTTGTCTCACAATTCTTGCATGCTTACAATAATCATCAAATTCCTTAGAACAATATTCACCACCATTATCTGATCTCAACACTTTTATCTTATGATCTGATTGTTTCTCAACCAAAGCCTTAAATTCTTTAAACTTATTGAACACATCAGATTTGTTATTCATAAAATAGATCCAAGTGTATCTTGAGACATCATCAATAAATGTGACATAATATCTAGATTTTCCAATAGAGTCAATATCCACATGACCCATAACATTTGAATGAATAATATCTAATAATCTTTTAGCTTTATTTGTTCCATTAGGAAATGAAGATCTAGATTTCTTTCCAATCACAATGCTCACAAAAATCATTTTTTCCAATATTATAATTAGGAATACTATCAACCTATTTCTTATTAAGAATGGTCCTAACACCTTTTTCACCAATGTGGCCCAATCTATGGTGCCACAACATACATGTATTTTCAGCTTCAGTTACATTGGTTGATTTATTCAAATTAGAGGTATTAAGCTTAAACAAAGTCCCAATCTAAGATCCTTTAGCAACCACCATATTCCCTTTCACCAATCTGCAACCACCTTTGTCAAATGTCACATGCATTCCAGAATAATTGAACTTAGATACATAAAGTAGATTTCTAGCAAGTCATGGAATATGTAAAACATCATTAAGGGTCTTAACCCTACCATCACCAAAACAAAAATTTACCTCTCCTTTTCCGACAACCTTTATTGTGCTATTATGTCTAAAGAAGACATTCCCTACATATGTAGTATACTTAGTGAACCACTCCATGTTAGGAGTCATATGTTAGGAACAACTTGAATCAACAAGCCAAGAGTTATCACTAACAGTATTAGATGAAATGACCAATGCATCATTACTGTCATCCGAGGATTTCTTAGTAGAAGCATCATAACTCTTTTTCTTGTTCTTACAATCCTTCTTTACATGTCCAGGTTTCCCATAATTCCAACATTTTACCTTACTCTTACCAGGGGTTTTAGACCATCCTTTGGACTTACCCTTTTCTTTCTTGTCTCCCTTAGGTTCCTTTTCCTTAGGCCCACCTCTTACAAATAAGGGATCTTGGGATCCTATTTTAGACTTCCTCCTCATCTCCTCTGATAGGAGAGTAGGAATTATATTTTCCATGTTAGGATTTGCACCACTACCACTGGTAGCAACAATTAGATTTTCCCAAGACTATGGTAAAGAACAAAGTAACAAAATGCATTTATCTTCTTCTTCTAGCTTTACATCTACAAATTCTAACTGACTTAGAATCAAATTGAAAGCATTTAAATGATTTGCAACAAAATCACCATCTTTCATCTTTAAAGAATACAACTATATTTTCATATACAACTTATTACTAAGACTTTTAGTTTGATAGATATCACCTATCCTCTTCCATGATTTATATGCGATAGTTTCAACTGAAACATTCAAGAGAACAACATCAGCAAGACATAACCTTATGGTCCCTCTTTCCTTCTTATCAAGCTTAGCCCAATCCTCATCTAACATCATTGTAGATGGCTTTGTCTCATTTCAAACAACTAACCATTGATCTCTCTCTTCAAGGAGATCCTTCATTTTTAGTTTCCACATCTTATAACTAGATCCATTGAATCTTTCAATATCTAAACAAGAAGTAGAACTCATTGTAACACACTTCTTTTACAAATATGCAATAACACAATAGTAAAAGCTCCCACTATAGCCAAAAAACCTTCAAACTTTTAAGAGAAAGGCATCCGAAACTCTACCCAACCATTAGCTCTAATACCAAATGTTGAAAATGAAGGTAGTATTGTAGCTCAAAACTTGTAAAACTATGAGACTATATATTTAATTAAGTGTTCTTTGTAACAATTCTTTGTGTATGATTAATCTGTTTAAATCAATTTTACCAATTGTAGAAAGAGACAAAAGATTGTAGAAGAATGAGACAAGAAGATATAAGTGACACAACATATACGTGGAGAAATCCTTTTAGGAAAAAACTCCACCAGAATCAATAGTGCTTGTATTATTTAACCTTAGAACATGATTACAATAATATTGTATCAATCCTTGATTGATATGCTTCCTTGCCTTCAATAATCCTTCTTCACAACTTGCACAAAACTCTCATTCACTTGCTGCAATTAATAGATAATTAATGAGAATGTAAACTCATAAGAGTTGTAGAAAACAAGAGCATAAAGCTCCTCACAAAAATATATGACTAGATTGGGCAAGTAGAGTTCCACCATGTAATCTAAAGTCAAACCAAACTCTGGTCAAGAAAATATCTTACAAAATTCACCTTAAAGTTGGCACCCAATAATGGAACCACTTGAATAAGCCTTGTAAATATCTTCTCATGCAAAAGGTGTTAACTCAAAGATGCCAACTTGGGAACCCAAGGTGGTCCCAAGTCAATCTTAGTTAATTGAAACATATCTCTCCACCGATTCATGCAAACACTATGCATGATTGATCATCCCCACTTAACTAAATGTATCCAACTATTATCTATCATGAAACTAAAGTCATTAGTAATGCAACTAAAGTCAACTAGCATTCAACTCAAAATAACTAGATGCAACTGAAGATAACTGAACCATAACTGAACTGAACTGGACTGAACTAAACTGAATTGAACTAATACTGAACTGAACTGATTTGAACTGATTTGAACTGAATTCAACTGAACTGAACTGATACTGAACTAAACTAAACTCCAGTCACATAAATATCAATCTCTAATTTGTAGGATCTTGACATGCATTACTGAAGTGTTATTAATCCTCCAACTAGTTAACTTAAGCAAGGTGGGTTCCACCTTACATGTGGGTGCCCCATGTGCTCCTATCTTGTAGGATCTCTTCTTCGACGTCCCCACATGTTGCTATAATTTAGGAATAATCACAAATGTCAATTTACATGTTCATTTCATTTGAATTTAATCTCTTTCTAATCCTAGTGTTGGGGAACACTTTCCAAGGACTTAGGAGATACATGAAATATGTTTAGGATTGCAATTAAATGGCATCCTATTCCCAACATTGCACACTACACCATGGGTCCCATCCTTCCCCTTTGGTAATTACAATTTTAGACAACTCATAAACCGAGTCTGTTAGTCACTTACACATCCATTTTTCTTACCCATAAAGTACTTGTTCTTGATTACTTGTCCATCTTGAGCATAAAATTGCTCTTGGACACTTGTCAAATATCGATACTACTTTATACTTAAGTTTTGTATCAACAAAGTTTCATCGATCTCTTTGAGCTATTACTCCTTTTTGATAATCTATCAAGTCTATGGTTAACCCTATTTATAAGCCTATTTCAATTTAATATAGTTTTCAACATTTCCTTCCATATAATGGTCTAAACCTCAATGTTAGAAGTTTATAAATCACTCAAGATTTGGTTTACCATTTTTCCCTATTTGGCTATAATAATATATTGCACATTCATTCAACTAAATGTATCATAGTATGATCATGGTTTACACAACCCTATCATAATTTTCTCATTCATAATTGAGATAACCTTCTCAGGAATACTAAGCAACTACTTCCCACAATATATTATTTAGGACTAAAATCCTATAAGTCAATTTTCCAAATAGCATGGCGAGTTTTTCCACTAGAACATTATGCCAGTTTTACCAACATAGAAAGATTGATCTTCTTTGTGTTCTACCACTTTCCCTCTAGATTCTCAAGAGAGTATACATGTCCTATCGATGATGAAATACGGTCTTCATTTCCTGGCATACTAATTATCTTGCTACTTTCCATGCAACCTATTACTCTATCTTTTCCTAGGTTATAGTGGTTCCTCATCTAAAAATTCACTTTTTCATTCCATTGTCCTGATTCTGACATTAATTTCCTTGTTTCATTCCTGCATCTTCCAAAATTTTTGGGTACATAGGTTCTTTTATATCCAATAATAGTCTATTCTTTGACTAAGTGAAAGCCAATTTTACAATCTCATGCCATCTTTAATTCCAATATAATAATGGTTATGAGTTTTGCGGATATTTATCTTAGGACATCCATACCATAGATTTATTCTATCCTTGGATTATTTCCAAAGATGCAATTCATCTTTTAACTCAATCAAATTTTCCCGATAAGAATTGGTACTAATTTCAAGTATTAATCCTTGTTCAATTACGTTGGTCCGTAGAAGATATCAAATTTAATTGCATACCTAATTACCAAGTATGAATGTTCCTCTTTAGCTCCTTTGATTCACTAAATCGCATAGGTGAGTCCCAACTTCGGTATATCCTATTAAGCACAAGCAACAACCTCGGTGTTCTACTTGATAAAATTTCCAATATTTCATGCTAAGTGAAAATTCTATGATGTTACAAAATGACAATAGATGCTTCCCTTTGAGAGTGTAACCCTTTTAATAAAACAACCAATCAAAATAGAGTCTATTCAACAATATGACTTCATTTCAAGAGTGTAAAGTAATCAACCAAGTAGCTACTTTAACTAAATAGGTATCCCACTTATGTTTCCAATCATATAGAATTTCATAAGCTCAAGTGATTTACACATCCACATGGGCGAATATCAATCTCAATAATCCCTTCCAATTCTTAGGATAGAGTCCTGAATCAATGACTAGTCTGATGTTATAGGTTACTCTAACCCTATATGTTCCAATCAAGACCAAATGCACAACTCAACCAAGTAAGTTATTCCCAACTTAAAGGTGTTAATCAGTAGTCTAGTACATATTCCAACTCAATAGGTTAATGCTTAACCTAAGGTCTTTCTTTTTATTTGAATGAACTTCTCATCCCAATTAGGTTATTCTAAACCTGGGGTTTCATTCAAGTATAAATTATGATCAAATAATCATTCTCATAAAGAGATTTTTGATGTGGTTCACATAACGACACATCCTACCTTATCCTTCACTCCATCTTTATGGATTTATAGCTAAACCTTATCATCCCTGGGTCTCTTAGGATAGTAAGCTACAGTGTCAAGTCACTTTCACAACATGGATATATTTCATAATATGCAGTATTACTACCTATGCATAGAAATAACATCATTATCTAAATCCCCCATATAAGGTATATAGGAGTGTAGAGACACTTTATTCAAATTCATGAGTAACCTAGATCTTCCCTTGCTAGTCCCTTAGATAATGATCTTTCCTATCATGATCAAATTATCTGCCTATCTTTTTCTAAGGCATCGATGTTAATATCGTTTGGTCTTCCAATCAGATAAATATAAGGTATGGGATGATAATAGGTCATAATCCTTGACCTTTTCATTTTTCTCCAAAAATCCAAATACCTTTTTCCTTGTGGTCATAAAATGTATGACTTAATTGACATCATGACTTGCAAAGAAGTCATTAGTTCTTTCAAATTGAAAACATATCTACATTTTTCATTGGGTGGGGTACTTAATCTGAGTCAATACTTTCTCTTTCTTCCCCCCTTAGTGTTTCCACAACTTTCAATCTACTCAAAGTTGAATTCCTAGCAACACTTGCTTCTTTGAAATGATTTGTCATTCCTCATTGTTGGATTTCTATTTCCT
>VDFB02255547.1:0-49355 GCA_007258455.2 Sequoia sempervirens | reverse complement strand
TTGTATGTTTTTTTTTTTTAGTAAACATTTGTGATGAAGATTTCATGATTCGAGCAAGTATTCAAGACAAGACCTATCACAATCATGCAAGAGCTTATCACTAGAATTTTGGTGAGTTGCAACATCATAACGTGATCCTTCATCATTCCTTTATCTTATTTCATTTAATTTCAAGGTTTGATTACCAAAACGGGGTTTGACCAAGGCAAACCCCTATTCACTAACATTTTCTTGTAGGTCTAGGTGGATGACACATGGATGAGAAAGCCTTTCTTGTGCAAGCAACCTTAGATTGGTCAGCCATGCTGTACCTGTAAGTTATTTACTTTGAATAAAGATGGTTCTCATTTACACTGATAAATCATTTATTTAAGATTCTTTTGAAATACCTTAATTTAATGATATGCATGTTATTCCAATTGAATAAGTGATTGAAAACTATCTAATTAATCTTATTTATTTCCACCCTTATATAATTATTTGGTTCTATTAAATTATTTTGAAGATTGAGGATTACAAATAGTAAGTGTGATATCCAGAGCTGTTACATGTACTCTTTGTAAAGTCGCATCCCTCTCGGCTATCATCGCAACCACCTGCTGCCAGGCTTGGTCTCGTTTAGCAATCAAAACCAAAATTTGTTGGCGGGCCTAGTCCCACTCACCTGTCAAAGCCTACACTTACTACTACAACTGTTGTATGTGTGCATCTTTGGCATCTGGTTGTGGTTGTGGTGGTACTAGCTGTTGTTGCACTACTGGAAGCTATTGAGGAGGTCGTTGTCCCACTAGAGGAGCCTCCAAAACATGTCCATCATGGCCATCCTGGCCTCCCTGTTCTCTGCCCCTTACACCTCTACCTCGCGACCTCCCCCTGGGAGGAGCACTTGCTGGATCTATGGGTCATCATGGTGGGACAAACCATGCATCATAAGCTGGAGTGACTTGTGTTATGGGATGACCCTATTCATATGCCCAAGGCTAGGCAACCAACTAGTGGAAACTCTCAACGACCTTTGGTGCCGAAATCGTCGGTCCCCATGTGGGAACCTCTCTAGCTGATCTCGTAAAAATAGCCATGTAGGCATCATCAGACTTATCTTGTACATCACCAAATTGTCTAGCTACCCTATCAGGAAGGTACCGCTCAATCATGGTATGCTCTCAACCCTATATATATCAGGTATGTCAGGCAAAGTAAAGTTGTTGTACATCATTGAACTAGGCCAACATCTAAAGCCATGGACGCCAACGGAACACGGTCATATCATCAATCACCCACCTCCAGTCTGGGATCCCAATCTGTCTAGTGTGCCTGAGTGTGATGGTACCTCGATATCTCCATACGATGGGATCATCTGGCTCCATGTTCGTGATCTGTACAATCGGTCGAAGCACAACAATGTGCTCCCATGCCCAAATATGAAGGAGAGTCACACCTGCACTGAGGGCTCTCTCATCACAGTAAACAAAGTCATGCAAAGTATGATATAAGGAGGCCAACATCATAGGCCCCCACACAAAGAGAGTCCTCTCGTACAACATTCGTTGCCATGCCAAACCCCATCTTGGGCTGAAAAATTGGTCGCATCTGTCTGGAGCCACCAAACCTGAAATGATGGCCGCAATAATCAATCTAAACATCGGTACCTGACCTCTGTATGTCTCTAAGTCAATCTACGAGGTGACCAATACAATCTAGTCCATATCCATCACCTCGAGGCAGGCATCAAATCCGACATCAGGATCGTAGATCACGCAATCATCATGGATAGGCAACTGCAATATCCGCCACACGTTCTCCAAGGTCACAGTCGCCTCCCCTTCAGAAGATGGAAGGATGAGGTCTCCCTGTGCCATCTCTCACACAATGTTGTCATCATAGTCAAATGTGTCCTCACAACAGGTGCATATGCGATATAACACAATTTGATCTCTCCCAGGTGCTCCTAGCACAACTCTAAAAGATCACCCAATCTCTCAAGTATCATGGGCATGTGCTCCCTCAACATTAATGGCTGGAAGACCTCCTACACCCACAAATCGCACGACGTCAGGTAATCACCAAAATTTGAAATCATTTGGAATTTTTGGCTCAAAAATCACAAATGCGTCGCTATTTACAAATGTGTCACTATATTCAAAACTCAAATATCGACATCGCCATTTAAAATCTGAAACCCTAAATTTAAATCCAGAAAAGTGTCACCCTATACATATGTGTCGCTATATATCATTTGGGCGTCGTCGATTGAAGTTTGGGTGTCACTATATAGCAATGCCGCCAAATTCTAAATTCTAACGCCTAATAAATGCATCAAAATTTCAAATTTCAAATCAGGTTTTGAATTGCATACCAATGGTCTTGCACTTGGAAGCCGCTGGAGCTCATGAACTTGATCAGATATGTGTCATGGAAGCTCACAACACACTATTTTGTCAAAGGGTTAGAGCTCAAATTGCAAGAATTCCTTAAGTGTGAATGCACAAATGAATTAAAAATGACCCCTCATGACCTATTTAAGCTAGAAAATTAGGGTTTTTTTCACTAATTTAACCTTTTTAATGGGGTTTATTATCATTTTCATCACTTTTGCCAATCTGGACCTAATTTTCCATCATTGTTTATGTTTTTGGCATTATTCTTGCATCCCGGAACCTTTCTAAACCCTTGGGGCAGTTTTTGAACCTTTATCAAGAAATCAACCCAAAATTCAAAATTCAAAATTTTTGCCTGATTTCTCAAGGGGGCAGGTAGTCAGTTTTATCCTTCCGTTGGGGCAGTTTAATTTTAGCAGCAATTTTTCATCTAAAAAACGTTCTTTGAACCGAAGCAGTAGGTACCTTACTTCAAAGAGGGGCAAAATGTAGACACTGAAAAATGTCCTAATCAATGTCATACACTCGAATCAGATTTATTAACATCATTTCCTCTTTATCCATCATCTTTTCACTTAATTAATTCAATTAACCTAGCTAATTAATTAATTGCATCATTTTCGTCTAATTGACCTAATTAATTTAAATTGGGTTAATTCATCTCTTTTCGCACTAACACTTCATCTAATTAAATTAAATACATTAAAATATTTAATTTAATCTCCTAAGTCATCTTATTTAATTAAATAACACTAAGATATTTAATTAAATAACACTAAGATATTTAATTAAATATCATTTCATCCCCTCCCTTATTTATTAAATCATCTAATTTAATAAATATCTTTTAATTCTTCTAATTCCCTAATTGCATAAATTAAACTAATTTTCTTCTAATCAAAGGGAATATTCCCATGGAATATTCTTTATCCTTTTTGCATAATAAAAACTTTGTTTTAATTTGTAAATTAACCTTTTTCCTCACCCTAAAGGAATATTCTAAGGAATATTCCCTCTCCTCCAATCAACTCATCTAGCTTCAAAAGCAAGTTAACCCTTTAACCTCTTTAGCAAGTTACCTTTGACCTGTGTGAGCAGGTCAAAAGTGTGTTTGTTTGAGGCAAGTGTCAGCCTTTGATTAACCTTCATCTTGCATTCTCATTCGTTGATGAGAATCCATGATCCATGCCTCTCAACTCATTCATCTTGAACCATTGATTAAGCTTTTTGATCTCAACCATCCATTCTTCATTTGCTCTCCTATAAATAGATCACTATTTGGAGACAAATGGATCCATCTTTTTTAGAGCAAACTTATGTTGTTGAATCCCATCTATCTTTTATTGCAAACTTATACTGTTAAATTCACTCACATACTTGCTCATCTTTTTACTCACTATTTAGCTTGTTTTAGTTCATTTTTAGTTGCATAATAGCTTTAAGCTTTCATTAATGCTTCCATGCATCCATCTTAGTTTGTAAATAAATTAGGGTTTTCATCTTTTAGCCTAATTTTAGCTTAGATTAGCTTAGCAATTGCATAATTAGATCCTTTGTAGCATAAAATCATGGTAACTTAGCTTGCATCATGTTCATTTTTACATAATTTAGGTTTTCACACATCAAACACCACGGTTTCATCGATTCTCTTCCATAGAATCGACTGAAACAAGCTCACTAATCATAGGATTGGGAAAGGGTCATCGGTCCACATCAACGTGACACCAATTCCACAACAAGATAAATTTCAAATGGATTAGAATAAATGTTTTGATATCTTTCGTAATTTAGTATGTTAGGTTTTGATGAAATGTTTATTTTTAATCTTGTTTGATTGATCTTTCGTAATTTAGTATTGGTGGCTTTGTTATGCTTTGATTCTTCATGGATCAAGCGTAATTCAGTCCATACTGGTATCCTCACATTGACAGGTTCTAATATTTTCATGGCCCTATTAAATCAAGCCCCTTTTAAAAAATATATTTAGAATCTTTTAAAAAAAATTAAATATTATTTTAAGCCCCTTTATATTTCCATGAATTCGGGCTTTGATAATTCTGAGGGATTAATTCTTTGAATATAGGAGAATCGGTTTTAACTTCTTGTTTAAAACAAAATCCATTGCTTTTAAATCCCACAAAATTCGCTTGGTAATCCCACAAAATCTGTCCAACCCCAAAATGGCTTTTATGAAGTCAATAAAAACCGCCACTTTATATCTTGAAAATAATGCATAGTGTAGTGGTGGTGCATGAATTTAGTGAGGGGGAGGTTACTAGTTCAAACCGCCTCAAGAACTTTTGAACTGTCAAACATGTAGTCTTGCCACATGGGTGCCATGTGGCGCCTAGCCATTGGGCCACGTGGCACCTTCCTATTAGCCACATTGGATGACACATGTCAAAAAATGATTGAACCACATTTTTTCCACATCACCTACACTTTCCATGTCACTTGCTCTTGCCATGTCAACATTTTGACCAAGTTTGACCATAACTTTGACTATCATAACTTCCACATACGGACTTGGATTTGGTTCGTTCAAAATGTGTCGAAAAGCTCTCATCGAGCTCTATGTGATGGAAATGGTAGAGAAATGTTCCATGATCATTAATTTTTCTGGTTGACCATCTTTGACCACATGTTGACCAAAATTTGACCAACTGCATCAAGAGCAAACAAGCTTTATTTCTTACGTTCGACATATCATTGAAAAGCTCTCAATGGGCTCTACGTGATAGTATAGGTTTCAGTATGATTTGGGAACTTTTTGAAAATGACTTCTGGATTACAAAGCACCCATATGGTGGATTAACAAAAAGATGGAGCTTGGGCTAAGTTCCTTAAGTCCCACTTGGGATGAATTCATGGAAATTTTCCATAAGCAGTGGCTACCTCAGCTTTACTATGATCAGAAGCTTACTGATTTTTAGAATTTAAAGCAAGGAGATTCCATAGTAAATGAATATTGGGAGAAATTCACTCATCTCCTAAGGTACATGCTAATGTACCAAAAGGATGAGCGGTTTCACATTAGGAAATTCATCATCGATCTCAACACCCAAATTGAAGGAGAAGTAGACTTACACGGCCCTACTACTATGGAATTGGTGTACGAGAAATCTATTAAGCAAGACAAAAGGCTTAAATCTATCTCTACCGACCGTGAAAAGAATCAAAAAAAGTTTAATTGGTCTTAAGCTAATCAAACTTCTACAAAGCCAAGTGATGGGCAAGATATTCAAAGGAAAGGGGACAAGGGATTTTGTAACAACCAGAATGAGCCTAGAAGGGACCGCAGGGGGAATAAAAATAACAATAACAACAACAACAACAATTCTAGTAGGAATGAAGGTAGTTCTGGAAAACCTACTTCAAGGAATGGGTCGTTGAGAGGATGTTTCACTTGTGGAGGAGATCACTACGCAAGTCAATGTCCCAACAAAACACCAAGGATGTAGCCTCATGGAAGTCCTCTACCTCCTTAATGAGCAGCATTCTAGTAGAATATTTATGTGATGCTAGACAACTGGTAGGAAAAATATCAAATTACTCCTGTGAAAATTCAAGTTACTTTGTTTGGTACACCTATTTCAATTCTAATTGATACCGATGCTACATAAAAAAAAAAAATCTTCTAGTGTAGCTAGTAAAACTTCTAGAAAAGTTGGCTATATGGAAAAGTCTTGGATTGTTGAGTACGCAAACCAGACAAGAGCTAAGGTAGAGCAATGTTTATTTGAAGCAAGGGTTGAATTTCCGAGTTTCTCTATAGAAATAAATTTATATGTATCCCCCTAGGTTCATATGATGTCATATTAGGAATGAATTGGTTGTGGAAGCATAGGGCCAAAGTGGATTGTCATGCTAAAATTTTAGAGTGTTTAGATGACCTTGGGAACTGGGTATTCTTACAAGGAACACCTAGAGAATTTAAGTTGCAACAAATCTCTGCCATACAAATGCATAGAGCTAAGAAGAAGGGATGCCAAATTTTTTTCTATAAAAATGGAAAAATTTGAGGAGTGCAATGAGTTCATCTCACAAGATGATATGGTGTACTATGGACCCCAAAATCTCCAAGAAGTCAAAGATGGCGAGATGGTGGCATCAAGAAAATTGAATATGGAGAAATATCTTATCCTAAGGGACTTTGTGGATGTATTTCTAGATGAATTACTTGGATTTCCTCCCAAAAGAGTGTTTGATTTCTCCATCGATATTGTTCCAGGGTCAAAGTCTATATCAAAAGTTCCATATTGGATGACCATGACAGAGTCAAAGGATCTAAAAGCTCAATTGGAGGAGTTGTTGTCCAAAGGATTGAATACACCTAGTGTTTCACCTTAGGGAGCACCAGTGCTCTTTGCGAAGAAGAAGGATGGTACAATGCATTTGTGCATAGATTATTGCTTGCTTAACAAGGCAACGATAAAGAACAAGTACCCGTTACCATGTATCGATGATGTCTTTGATAAAATGTAAGGAGTGAGAGTGTTTTCAAAGATTGATCTACGTTAAGTATATCATCAACTAAGGATCAAAGATGAAGACATGTTTAAAACAACCTTTAGGACTAGGTATGGTCATTACAAGTTCACAGTCCTACCTTTTGAACTAACAAATGCACCTACAACATTCATGAACTTGATGAATAATGTATTTAGGGACTGCTTAGAGAAGTTTGTGTTGGTCTTCTTAGATGATATTCTTATCTACTCCAAGAACTAAGAGGAACGTCTCCAACATCTAGGGATTCTTCTCCAACGTTTACGAGAGCATAAGCTTTATGAAAAACTCTAGAAGTGTACCTTCTTTCAAAAGAAAGTAAAATATCTAGGTCATGTGATTTTATCTGATGGGATTGTAGTTGATCCAACAAAAATTAAGGTAGTACTTGAATGTCCAGTACCAAATAATGTGCCAGAAGCTGGAAGCTTTATGGGTTTGGCTGGTTATTATCAAAATTTTGTAGCAAAATTTTCTAGAATAGCTTTTCCCATCACTTCATTGCAGAGAAAAGGGAAGAAGTTTGAATGGTCATAGAAATGTCAAGCGACATTTGACCAACTCAAGGAGAAGTTAACTACAACTTCGATACTGAAAGTAACAGATCTTGATGATGATTTTGATGTCATCACAGATGCTTCAAGAGAAGGTATGAGTTGAGTATTGATGTAGAATGGGTGAGTCATAGCCTATGAGTCCAGGAAGCTAAAGCCCTATGAGAAAAATTATGCTTCACATGATTTGGAATTGGAAACAAATGTGGAGACACTATCTGTTGAGGAAACCTTTTGAACTGAAGACCAATCATCACGGTCTAAAGTATTTGTTTACCCAGCCAAATCTAAATGCATGGAAAAGGAGATGGTTGGAACTGATATCAGATTATAATTTTAATATCAACTATATTAATGGCAAGGAATACTAAGTTGCAGATGCCCTGAGTCATAGGAGACATATCTCCTCAATGGTATCAATTCAAATTGATTTGAAGGCTCAACTGTTGCAGAAATCCAAGGGTGATGAGTATTATGAGCAAGTCAAGCAAGCATTCTCGGATAATCCACAAGACACCCAAGGTATGATGGATTTCACTTTGAACCTAATGGTTCATTAAGGTTCAAGGGAAGAATCTATGTCCCTAACTTTGAGGAATTAAGGAATATAGTGTGGAAAGAAGTTTATACCACACCTTATTCTGGACATCCTGGAGTAACTAAGTTGTTGGTTGATGTAAAGATGTATTTTTGGAAAGGAATGAAAAGAGATGTTGCAATATTTGTAGTGAGTTGCTTAGAATGTGAGAGGGTGAAAGAAGAACATCATCACCCTGCAGGACTTTTGTACCGTCATGAAGTTCCATAAATAAAATGGCAAGTCATTAGCATGTATTTTGTGCAAGGTCTTCCAATGTCGAGGAATAAGCATAATGTCATTCTGGTAGTAGTGGATAAGCTTATGAAGGTAGCTCATTTTATACCAGGGAATCTAACAAATGTATCTCCTATTATAGGTCAAATTTTTATATAAGAGGTATTTAGGTTACATGGAATTACTGAGAAGATTATTTATGACAAGAATGCTTGTGTAACATCTAGGTTTTGGAAAACCTCATTTTCTTCACTTGAGACACAATTGAACATAAGCTCAGCATATCATTCAAAAACTGATGGTCAAACTAAAAGGGTGAACCAAGTGTTAGAGGATCTACAAAGAATGTATTGCATGGATTAGCAATACAAGTGGGAAGATTACCTACCTTTAGTGGAATTTGTGTATAAAAACTCTTATCATTTCACAATTAAGATGGCTCCATTTGAAGCATTGTATAGCAGGCAGTGCCAAACTCCTATATAAGTTGGGATAAGCTAGAGGATAGGATAAGTCTTGGGCTATATATGTTATCTCAAATGGAGGAGCAAGTTAGTATGATTAAGTAAAGGCTTGCAGAAGAAAATGATAGGCAAAAAATTTATGTGGATTATAAATGGGTACCCAGACATTTCTCAGTAAGAGAGAATGTTTTGTTAAGAGTTAAAACTCACAAGAGTTCTATTAAGTTTGGGAAGTCATCCAAACTAGCTCCACATTATGTAGGTCTTTTTGAGGTTCTCGAAGAAGTTAACCCTATTGCCTATCAAATTGCTTTACCACCAGCTCTTGTCAGGATGCACAATGTCTTTCATGTGTCATACCTCAAGAAGTACATACTAGAGGATAATCATGTTATTGATTGTAATGCTTTAAAGGTACATGACCCAAGAGTGGTAACAATCAAGCCTCTTAGAGTACTCGAAACACGTAGGCTTCACCTATGTAATAAAGAGGTTCTACAATGCAAGGTCCATTGGGATCATTATGCAAAATATTTTGCCACTTGGGAGGACTATGCTGAGATGAAACAAATTTTTCCTCATGTTTTGTTAGACTTTGAAAATTCTTAAAGACAAAGTTGTTATACTTTATTTTTTATGTTTCATGTTTGATATTGTTGGCGTAAATAAAGTCTTGTACCCAGTTAATTCATTACTAGGGGACTTTAAGTTTACTTAGGTCCTAGGAAGGAATATTTCTAGAAGGTGTTAGTTGTCATTAGTTGTTATCTTATCTTTTGACTTGTAACACATGTGAACCTAGGTAAGTGTGATCAGTTGTCTCATGTCATATGATTAAGACACTTATCATAATCCTATGACATCTTGTATCTCACCTTGGCTATATAACCAAGGGGTCTCTCTCATTGTACAATCAACATCATATCATTGAATCATATTAATAAGAATACAGTTTATTCTGGTCACATTCCATTCTCTCTTTTTTGTGCTTTCCATTTGGTCTCAAGATCTTGGCAGCCATAGCCAATTCTAACATGGTATCAGAGCAGGTTCAGTGCCATTGGAGAGTCTTTTTTCTAAAGAGAGATACCAGATTTTGAGGTGTTCCATTTTGTGGCTCTTTATTGTAGGTTCAAATCAGAGCTTGTTGGTGCAAAGCTAAGCTCACCATTGCGTCTGAAAGGTTTAATAAAGTCAATTTTTCCTTTTGTTTTGTCCAAATCGGACACACAAGGCCAAATCTATGAGGGTTTGAAGCTGAAGAGTGGTTGCCAGATCCAGAAGGTAGCTGCATTTTTTTAGCATTTTAGGTCAAATCTGACCCTATCATCGCATCCAGAAGGGCCAAAAACCCTAATATCGATTGCCAAATCATCCATATCAGAGCAGTTGTTTGGTGAGGCAAAAAAAATTGCCGAGAGAGCCGTACGACCCCCAAGGTTGTCATCATTGCGCAATACAGTACGATTGCAGAAGAAAAAAAAATTATTTAATCCTGGTTACAATTTTTTTGAATTTTTTTTTAGAAAAATTAAAAATCCCCGATTAAATTTTCTGCAAAAGTTTGTATTTAAAAATTAAAAAAAAAAATATAAGAGTACCAGGGTGCTCTGCGTACCTTGGACACTCACGGTACAAAGCATACCATTTTGTAGAAGTACCACCCACGTACCACTCTGAGTACGACCCAACCATGTGGCAGTCAAATCACCCACGACAGGCCCCAATCAACCGGTGACCTCAAAAATCAATAGCCGGAAATCTTCCAACTGATAGTCACCAATAAAATTTGGCGTCAACTAAAGTTAAAGTGGTCAAACTTCATAAACCGATCGAAAAAAGTTAGCAAATCTAGAATTTTAGTAAATATTCCATAATATTCCCATCGAATATTCCAAGAGGAGGGCCGACCAGTGACGACTACCAAAACGTCAAAATTAAGCTCAAGATTCAGAGGAATATTCCAGCAAGCAGAGCATATTCCTTTTTGACGCTTGTGCAACCATCAAATTTAATCATAGCTTTTGCTGACATCATCACCCATCAATGATGACGTCAACACTGGTTTGAAATTTTCTAGCCCCCTCCCATTTGCATTTTGGTTTTTGTAGTCAAACTTTGAAGGTTAATATCTCAGTCATTTTAACTCCTTTTTCAGAGCATTTTTTTTATTTGGGCTAGAATTTCGTGCTCTTCAGAGTGGTGCAATTAGAATTTGGTTTTGGTGCTTTTTTTTTCCAGAAATTGCAGATTCTCAAAAGGTGTTGCTGCTTCATCGTCATTTTGGGAACTTTGAGAGCTCATATCTTGCTCCTACAGTAACATTTTTGGGTGCAATTTTTTCTTAAAGTGCATGATTTTTTGTGTACTTCTCAGTGGTATGATCATATTGATCTCATTTTGTACCAAAAATTGTACTCAATTTTGTGGCCTATTTTGGCATTTGCATGTACCAAGATCAAGACCACTTCACTATTTTTGGCAAGTGGCAACTGTAAACACACTAAGCATAAAGTGTCAAATCAGATATTGCTTGGGGGGTTTCTTGATTGAGTGATTTGGGGGGGGGGGTAATCTTGCAGTGGTTGATTGCATTTTTTTTCTTGGTTTGTGTTCTTGCAATGAGGAAATATCAAATTGAACTCCTAACTCCACATAATTATGCTATATGGAGAAAATCAGTATGGAACTATCTCATGATGAAAGGTCTAATAAGTCATCTAAAAGAAACCACTCAACAACCTACTGATGCTAAAGAATTGGCAAGATGGGAGATTGATCATGAGAAAACACTTGGATGCATATGTTCATTAGTCTCATTTGATTTACAATTTCATATTGAATCATGCAAAACACCTAAAGAGGCATGGGAGACTTTTAAAAAATTGTATGGTAAAACAAATAAGATTAGGGGATAGTAGATTTATAATGATTTGATGAATCTTGATCCTCAATGTTTTGACCACATCTAAGACTACATCTACAAAATCAAGCAAATAAGAACACAGTTGAAGGAATGCAGCATTGATAAAGAGGATTTACAGTTTATTTTGAATGTGTTATCCAAGCTTGGTCCTGAGTATTCAGTATTTGTTTCTGTCTTTCATACCCATCGACTTTCTATGGGAGCATCATATGTTGATCCTAAGTTTGATGAATTTGCAAATCTGCTAATCCAAGAGGGAGTTAAGTTAATGAACATGGGTCTAATCAAGTCTTCCAAGTCACAAGCATTGGTGGCTAGTGAGTCTAAGGTACAAAAAGAATTAGGGAATCTTGATAAGAAGAAAAAGAACAAGCCACATAAAGAATCAGAATCCTCATCCTCGAAAGGAGAATCATCTAAGAAGGAGAGGCCTTTTTGTGCATATTGCAAGAAGGATGAACATGAAGAACACTATTGTTATAAGAAGGATATTGATGAGTTGAAAAATATTCTAAAAAATAATCACATTGATTTTCCTTCTAGAATGTCTGAATCTTCTTCTCCTACTTCAAAATAGTCTAAAAAGGACAAAGATCAAGCATCTAAACTAGGATATAAAGGACAAGCTCTTTGTGCTCTTTCAGGTCCAAGATCAGGGGGATGACTTCTAGATTCAGGAGCATCTCATCATATGGCATCTTTGTAGTCTATATTCTCATCTTTTCAGCCTTGTACTATGTCTCCTATCTTGATGGGAAACAATACATACATGAGTGTAATTGGGAAGGGATCTATTAGTTTTGGGGACAACACTTTTTAGGATGTTTTGTGTGTTCCTCATTTGATGAAAAATCTTCTTTCCATATATTAGATTACACATGGTGGAGATGGGAGGATTGTTGAGTTCACACATGATTCAGTCATCATTCAACACTTGGAGACTAGAGAGATCATTGCTACTGGGGTGGTTGATCATTCATCTCGGTTGTATACCTTTACAGATTTTGCTTTTGATGGTGAAATTGTTCCTTCGACTGTTGATATAAACCATGATTCAGAGGAGACTTTTGGCTACTTGAACTTGGGAGTTCTCACTTCAGATCCAATACTTGAGTCATGCATTCTATCTCCTCCATCTACTGTTGCAGTTGATGATACTTGCACATTCCATAGTTTTGGCTCCTTGTGATTCAGTGCAGCAGAATCCTCATTGTCTTTCAGATTTGGCTACTTTGGATGACTTCCTGATAGGTATTTCAAACTTGTTTGTGGAGTCTCATCTTGCAGATTTGGGGGACATCATCGATAGCATTCATATTCTCTTTGATGAAGATTCCCCTTCTTCAGTTGTTGTGAGGGAACACCTTGACCCTCTTGTTCATTCTCTACATGATCATTCCTTGCAATTTGACATGAGTGTGGATACTTTTGGACAACATTTGGAAGAGGCTTCTTTGTCTTCAGAGGGGATATTTCTGTCTTTGGATCATGTTCTACATTCATCTCTACTAGATTTTGGATTGTCCTCTTCAGCAATGTGGCCTAGAACGCCTGTATGGAGTGTGTCATCTTTCGACATCGACATGGAGACACTTGAGCATGCTTCAAAGACATCATACATCATCCATATTTTTGATATCCTACATACATTCATGGTTTTGTTTCTTTCTAAGGGGAGGAATATTGTTCGACGAGATTGGATCATCTTTAGCATTCAATGTCAAGCTTCTACCATCATTGCAAGATACTAAACATTGGGGGGTCTACCTTGTCTCTCTTCTACTTCTCTCTTATGGGGGGTATTTTTCCTCACATGGGGTTTTGGCCTTCTCATGCATCATTAAGAGCATTCATTTTTTGTCTTTTATCTCTCTTTTGGGGAGGAGTTTTGTCCCACTGGGTTTTCTCTTTTTCTCTGTTTATGAGATATTCCATTGCATATGTACATGGGTACCTAACATGGCCTCGTAGTTGGGACCCATCTTTGTGTCATTTGCATAATAATCTACTACTCCCTTGTAGTGTCCCTCCATTTCAGTTATTTTTGACATTTAAGTAAGTAGTTCTTTTTGGGTGGTCGTGTTGTTTTCGTTGTTAAAAGTGTTTTTAAATGTGGTTGGTCGAATTGGTAAGGTCTTGATGATTTTGTGATTATATTATTTAATTTGGTTTGAGGCGATGCAATAACACTAGTACTATAATTAGATTTGATTAATCAAAATTAATTTAATTATAAGGTCATTTGATTTATTTAGAATTAAATAAAGAATTAGACTTATAAGAAATGTTAATTATATTAACATTGGAAGTAAATGATTTTCATTAGGAAAGATAATTGTTGTTTAATGATTGAATTTAATTTTAAAGTGAGAAAATATTAAAGTGGATAAAATATTAAAATTTGAACTTAAGTTTGAGTGATTATAAAAGCAAGAAAGGCAATTGAAAAAAAATGGAAAGTAGATCACTTGTTACTAAATAAAGATAAAATAGATTTTAATTGAAAATGGAAATAAAAATAAATAAAATATTAAAATCAATAAGGATAAATGATGAAATGAAAGAAAAGCAAAGAAAGAATAGAAAATTTCTCATTCAAGATCATTTCTAACTGTGAAGAGATCACTGAAAAAGAAACTTGAAGGTTATTGGAGTTTTTCACTTGTCTTTTTTATAAGGGATTCTTGCTTTAAAAGGATCTCTTTGGAGAAGTTGAAGGAGGATGTTCGAAGTGGATCAGGGAGGATAATCATGGAACTGGAAACTGTTGGAGGGGGGAGACATGGTGAGAAGAGGAGGGGGCGGTGTAATGGTGAGATTCCAGGAGGAACGATTTATTGGGTTATCTGTGCCTCAATGCAAGTAAGATTGGGAGGCTTTCATGTAGCAAGTCTTGAGGTAAGTCCCCTATCGTGCTTCCAGTGTATGCAGGTTAGTGAAATTTAAATCAAATGAATGATAGAGATCTCTTGGAATTCTTAAAACCTTGATCCCCATGTCGTTTCACACACACATGTGCGAACTCTCTAACATCACTTTTACTCTTTGTTCTCTTAAATCTGTGACTGTGTATTGCTCTTAGTATGCTAGTTGAATAGTGAATTTCATTTATTCAACCTTTGATGGTCTATGACTATCAATGTTTTTATGACTATATCGCAGCAATACTTGGTATTATATTTCCATCATTGAGATCCATGAGATGACGATTCTTAAATCAATCTGACAAATAGCTCATGTACATTGGTTATGTTTCCCTTGATTGTTGTTGCTTGAGAATTTCCTTAGCCACTTCTAGGCTGCCTAGCATAGACTTCTTTTCACCTCAATGGCGCCATGAAGGCCAATAATGCGCACCTATGATCAATTATATATGTAATGCTTAGGGGTTTACTATGTGTAATGAGTTCGCAGTCTCCTCTGCTACAACTTGTGTAGCTGCATGCACATTGAAAGCAAGCAAAGCTTATAATGTTAGGTTGTGTATAGAAGCGCAACTTTAAATAACAGATAATGAAACCCTTCTTGCATATTCCACTTTGTTCTTATCCTACAGTGATAGCATTTTATGATATGACAATACTATAATAGGAGGTTTAAAGGTTTAAATAATCTCTCTGATTTCATTGTCAATCTGTCTCAGCCACGAGCTTGAACATAATAGGAGGTTTAAAGGTTTAAATAATCTCTCTGATTTCATTGTCAATCTGTCTCAACCGCGAGCTTGAGCATAATAGGAAGTTTTAAGGTTTAAATAATCTCTCTGATTTCTTTGTCAACCTATCTCAGCCGTGAGCTTGAGCATAATAGGAAGTTTTAAGGTTTATGTAATCTCTCTGATTTCATTGTCAACCCTTCTCTGTCGTCTTCATTTTCCAACCCAATTTCTTCTATATCTTGCATAGATCTCCTGTTTTCACTAGTTGTCTTTCTTGCCCTGTATTGTAAGTATGATTTCTTATTTAGCTTGAGTATATCTAAGAATGTGTTATGTGCTTTAAAATATTAAGTTTTAATCTTGTATTGGTAGCCATACGATACAGTCCATATTTTCTCTTTTGTTGTAATCAATATAGTATGACAGAATATGCACGTAAAAAAACCTTTTTTTTATTTTAAAAGCTATATTCTATTTAAAATATATATATGAGCAAGTACATGCATAAATATATAGTGGATTTTTAGAAATAATATATCTGCCTTGCGAGTTATTTGATAACGTCCTTTAGTATTTTGGAGATTTAATTAAAAGAATGACAAAGAAATGGAATTGAAATAAAATAGAGTTATATATGAACCAGCATACTCTTGAACTCTCTTGAAACAAAGAGTTAGATCGTCAACATGAACTTGTGCTTATAAGATAAAATGCATCCATTGATATAGTAATAGAATAATGGGTGAAATAAATGATCTAATTACTTCTATAGATAATTAGAAGAAGAATTACATGAACAACTCAATTCTTGTTAGAAGGGTATTGTTTTCATTTAGAATATCCTTATAAATTCTTGATAGTGAGTAATGTATTCATTTTAAGACCATAGAATGATAGACAAGATTAAATCGAAACCCTTTTTAAATGGTAATTTAACATATTGTTATAAGTTAAATATAGCATAAAGATTAAGAGTAGGTTATGCCATCTTAATTTAATATTGTGTATTTCTCTCCCATGCTTATACTATATTATTATAATGGAACTACTATCTTCCTTGATATGTGCCTACAAGAATATTGTTGTAGAATTTGCTTGCATCAATGCTTGTATGAAATACTGCATGGTTGATTTGATTGTGAGTTTGTGGGTATTTAGTAATTAGGCATCTTGTGAGGAGAAAATTGAGGTCTCCCATGGAATGCCTAGTTGGTGGCTTTTGGATATTAAGTGATTTTGTTGAATTAAAGGTTGATTTTCTTTTGTGATTCCCTTTTTGAGGTGATACCTTTGTTGATATGTGGATTGTATTTATGTTTTAGGGTTGACTGATTTGTGGATGGGTCTTGATGAATCTTCTTTTTTGTGGCTTTTTAAAGTTAATCTCATATTTGAGGGAAATTTTATCCTTGTTTTGGAATTATTGGGAAAAAACTCTTGTTGCTTCATTTTACCCTCATTGTGGGTTGTCATTATTTTGGCTTCTTGAGGCTTGAGATGATTGACAGTTGATGTTCTCTCTTTATGTGCCCTTGATGTGGCAAGTGTTTTGGTATCATGATTTTGAAAGGGTTGTACAAGAATTGTTGTTACTCTATTTATGTGTTTATAGTGAGATGGGTAATGCCTCGCATGTTTCTCTGTGGTGATCTAATGTTCTTTTTATGTTGTACAACCCTTGGATTTTGGTTTATGTTTGGGTCTCTAGGGAGAGTGGCTCTTTGTGGGGGCCGACGCCTCAAATAGGAGGAAGAGCACAGGATAACCCACGTAAGAGTAGTGTAACAAGTGAAAACCTAATAATAGAATTTAGGGGGATGGGTATTAAAACATGGAAGATAATAATTGGATACCTCGTCTATGCATTAGGGCTATCGCAAACTAATGATAGACTGAGAAGGTCGTGGTTGGAAAATTCGTTACCTCATCCTCATGAGAGGTTAATGGCTCCACATGAGTCACCCTATGGGGCCGGCGCCTCAAGTAGGAGGAAGGGCCAGGATAACCATAGATGGGGGTCAGTGCCTTAGGCAATTAGGACTGAGTCGATGCTTGGAGGAAGGGCCAGGATAACCCATATAGGACTATGCAATGACACTCTCCCCTAGTACCCCATATGATTGTTACCTTTGCAAGCCTCTGAAAAGTGATTTATTGTTGTTATGTTCGAAAGTGGTTTATTGTTGTTATGTTTTGGATGCAATTTATTGATGTTACAATTTATTATTGCTTTGTTTTGGAAGTGGTTTATTGCTATTTTGAAGTAATTTATTGATGTCATGTTTGGATGTCATGTTTCTAGTCATGGTTTATTGATGTTGTGATTATCCTTGAGTTTTTCGTCACTCTTGTATGATGTTGAGTCTTGTGGTTCTCTATTGGATGACCTTGTTCGAGGATTCTTTCTTGTTAGCTCTTTAGCACGGGGGGTGGGTCTTCAGACCCACGTGGTCGGGTGGAACGTGCTAAGCACCCCATTGGGTACCCAATCGAGGATCGTGAGGTGCAGATTGGTGTTACTTGCGGCGACCCCAGAGTTATATCCGATGTGGAGCTAGTTATGATACTTGTATTCATCTGCTCAGTTGTATCATTCTGTCTTGTTGTATGGTTCTTGTTCTTGTTGAGGAACACTATTGTATCATTGTTACTCTTGAGCATTGTAATGAAATGTAATGATAAACCTTGTATGACTTTTGGTCCATGGTTGATATTATTTGATATGTTGTACCTATGGAAATTTGTTCCTAGAGTTTAAATGAAGATAGAGAGAGTGCATCATCATGAGTTGGAGTTATATATGTATATGTTGTTATATGAACATGGATGGTTTCTTATTAATGTTTTGTCATGTATGTGTTACATTTGTAAATGTTTACTTTACTATGGATTTTATCTTTGGCTTTTATTCTTTATCGTCGTTGTATGGATTTAAGTTTCGTAATGACTCCTCGTGTAGCCCATCGGACGTAAGTGTTAATGAATTTGTTTATTTGAGTTTCATGACTTAATGTGTATTTCGTGTATGTTATGTTTACTTTAAAAAAAAAAAATTGTGAAATAATTATTGCTTTAGATGTCCTTTGGGGTTCGCGCGACGGGGCATTACATCCCTAAGTTGCACTTAAGGGGGGGTGTTGGTGTAAATAAAGTCTTGTACCTAGTTAATTCATTACTAGGGGACTTATTTACACATGTTAAGTTTACTTAGATCCTAGGAAGGAATCTTTCTAGAAGGTGTTAGTTGTCATTAGTTGTTATCTTATCTTTTGACTTGTAACACATGTGAACCTAGGTAAGTGTGATTAGTTGTCTCATGTCATATGATTAAGACACTTGTCATAATCCTATGACATCTTGTATCTCACCTTGGCTATTTGACCAAGGGGTCTCTCTCATTGTACAATCAACATCATATCATTGAATCATATTGATGAGAATACAATTTATTCTTGTCACATTCCATTCTCTCTCTTTTGTGCTTTCCATTCGGTCTCAAGATCTTGGCAGCCATAGCTAATTCTAACAGATAATTAAAATCATCGGGGATGATAATTTACAAGGGGGAATATGTTACACCCCATTGTGTTATTACCTATTTATTGTTACTGTGACGAGTTAAAATTTTTTAATACATGATTATGTTTTGTATATTTTGGATGGAAAATGTGATGAATGAATGTGCAATGCAATGTGAATACGTTTAGTGCTTTAATAATGCAAATGATATATAATGCATATGAATGTAATGTTATCAACTAAATTTTATTGTGATGCACTAAGTTAGATGCAAGAAAAGAATCAAGCCTCTAGAAGAAAGGGGGAGTATCACTCAAGAGAAGAGCTTGGTTAGATAACCCTTAATGTGCCTATTTGAGCTATCACACACACATCCTATTTTGGTCAAGTTGAGTCAAGTTAGTTTGAGAATTGGTAAGTAAACCTTCGATCATTGTTTGGGACTAATTTGAATAGGTTTTGGTTTTGTTCTTTGATTTCTTGATTGTTCCTTAGTTTGGGTTATGCCATTGGATCTTTGTGTTGTGTATATATTCTTCTTCGTGTAATTATATTTATATATTGATTGATACATACCTATACATCAAATGTATGTATGTATGTATGTATGTATGTATGTATGTATCAGATAACTTTTGCAAATGAGCATATGCATGTGTGCATATACATAGGTAGAAATAATTACACATATTCATACACAGATATATCACATACACAGGAAATCGATTACACACACACACACACTTTATTTATAAGCATATCAATAAATATATGTGTGCATTTGTGTTTATTGTAAAATAGTAAATATGATATATATATATATATATATATATATGTATATATATAGGAAAATATATGTATATATGTATGTATTGAATAAAGTGTATATACACATATATGTATAAATATAAATATTTACATATCTTGGTTAATATGTATATGATTGGAAATTATTGGTAGATTATTTATGACAAATTCTATGACAACTTAATATTAAGGAGTTACAAGTGGGTATTAATGACAAAGAGGGGGGTGTTTTGGGGCAAGAATCAAATAATATTTTAATTGCTACATTTAAAAGATAAAATGAGGTGTTGGCATTTGTGCATGGTTGATGTGTGTATATATATATATAATATTATATATATTTAAAATGATATAAAGTAAAATTCAACGCATGTATAAAGCAGACCATATAAATGGTTAATGGTTGTATAAAGTCAAGTAGCGTGTTAATCATATGATGCATATATGTTGCACATAATATGTGGTGCATAGTATGTATTGTTTGCAAAGTAAATAACATTTAATAAAGAATGTGAAGCGCTTAAAATCTATGCTATAGTAAGGAGATGCATTTTATTAAATTTGTTGATCATGTTAATATCAACACACAACAATAAAGGAGTAAGTATTATGTAATATGTTGCGCCATTGTATGAAGTGTAAAACAAATAGAATTCAAAGTGTTGCAAAGCCACACACAACTAAATGAAAGCATAAGACTTTGTCAAAAGCCACGAGCTGGCTGAAGCTTGGAAGAAGTCGACCTGCTTGCAAATAAGAAATTTGTAGGTAAAATTTTTTGTGTTTGACTTAGTAAAATAATAGTTGTTGTCAGTTAAAAGGGTGACTTAACCATATAAGAGAGGCTGAAGAATGTATGGACTGTATATGTGTTTGCATATCAACTATTTGAGCAGCCACATATCACTTCTTTTGGCTTAGTCGATAAATTTAGAGGAGAAGTTTGTTTTTTTTGTTAAGTGGTGGTAGTTGGAAGAGAAAAGGTGGTAGATTATAGAGCTTGTTTGTAGTAATAAGTTTCTCAAATTTTAGTATAAATAGAGGTAGCTTCTTTACCTTTTGGTTCATTCATTTGTTATCTTTCATTCATTCTTTTGAAGTTCATTGTTGTAGTATTATGTGCAAATAAGTTGTTGAGTGCATTAGTGAGGAAAGAGAGATTGCATTGAGAATTTGTAGTTGTTAAGAGTCTTGAGAGAAGGCTAGGATTGAAGATCGGCTAAACATAGAAGGAGCATAAAGCGTGACTATGGAATTAAGCTAGGGAGCAGTATCTTCATTGGGAGCTATAATTCTTAGCATGCTGATTTTACTTCTTTATTCTTTTGTGTTGAAAATGTATTTGAATACAAGTGTTTGAGAAAAGATGAATTATATATTATGATGAGCTTGCTTGCATGAACTTCAATTATTTCTTATTTTGGTGAGCTTGCATGGTCTTTGGTGAATTCTTATTTTGGTGAGACCTTATTGGTTAATGCTTATATTTATATTTATACCTTATGTTGGAATTGTGTGGTTGTGTTTACTAGATAAGATAATCATAGTGTATTAGTATAATACCTAGGTTGTCATAGACCATATGTATGCTTACATAGATTAGGAAATATGAGAATGGGTATTATATTGAAGTACTATGTTAAAGATGTCGGTTTGCAATACTATATGTACATGTGTGGTTAACTTGGTTGTTCTTGGGGTTAGAATAATCCATGGATGGGAGAAACCTACTTGATCACTTAGTTATATCATCACGTTTTAGGTTGAAATTATGTTATGATTTAAAAGAGTATGTGTGCTCATTTACCAAATTGAGCTAAGGGGTGGGTGAACATAAGACTTCTTGTTTGAGCGAATGATTTTATATCAAAACTTTGGCCAAAGTAGTGTAAGTTGCCACTGTTTACACTTGTTGATTCACTGTGAGCCAAGTTTTTATAACTACATTGGGAATGTCATGCATGTAGGTTGTAGCCAATGTAGGGTAGCTCTAGTTAGATAGGACACAACACCATGCTCAGGAAGGCTAGTATTATGAGGTTACTCGACCAATCTCTTTGTCAAAGGGTAGGGTCATCTTACTAGTTAGGTAGATGTGCGGGGGACCACACTTAGTCCATGGTTGGCGGAAAATCACTTGAGTGATACTTTTCCTCATAAAGTTGGCAGTAGAAATTTGAAGATGTATTCCTAGGAAGGGACATCTGGACCATTTGTACTCTATTTCAAATAATCTCTTGGAAGTTGTGTATGTATTCATGTATCTCTATCGTTATGAAAACTGTATTTGGAAAAATGTTATTGTTACCTATTTTTCACTACGAGCTCAAACAGGTAGAGCTGAAATGATAAAATCATTGAGAGGTACACAAAATTTCAAGTTTTGCTTCTATGTATTCATTATCCGTCATAAAATCAGAGTACATTTGAATTTTAGTTTTATTATGCAAAAAATAGAAAATTGGAAATTTGCATAATAATGCTTTTTATTCATTTTGTAAAAACACTAAAATCTCGCACAAGCCGCGAGAGTAACTAAATTTGATTATGATAATCAAATAATGAATACAAAATTCAATGAAAGCTACACTACTGAAGATAACATAAACACAAAGAGGAGAAGCAATTCATCATTACATGTGATGATGAATCACTTTCGCTTGATGTCTTCAATTGTTGCATCTCCAAGCTGCAGTAATCTTGATTCCACGCTCCATGCACCTGCAAAATTGTAAAAGAATGATGTTAGAGATTTAATCTAAGCAATGATAAATTACATTCTACTTCATGTCTATGCTACCAACAGGAATGTAATATGCATTCAATCAGGCATTCACCAGATGATTGAGTTACAAAGGTTGATGATCAAGGAGCACGAATTTCAATGGAAGCTTTCAGCTTCAATTATTTTGCTAATTTGTTTGTTTAAGTGTGAAGGTACAGGTATAATCATCATTCTAATCAACGGATATGCTTATGAGTGGTGTGAAATGTGGCTCCCACAAGGGTTGAGCCCAACTCATAACAATAACATAAGCAGCATTTCAATGTATCATCAATCATGAAAGACAGTGATTATTGCATAAGCAAGGCTAGCCACATTAATATCCAACAATGCTTCTATAATGAACATATACATTCATAAGTAGTCATGTATGATGCTATTCTACATTGTACTGATAATGAGAGGAAAGTAGCCTGATCAATAGTTCATAGACTGAAGTAAAACTTCATACAAGTAAAGTCACAAATATGTAAGATGGCAGCCATTTGGAGTTTGATCATAACCAAGATGGACTGTAAATGAGCAAACAAATATCATATGCAAAAGTGCAGCAATAAGGCAAGTAAAAGAGCATGTATATTGATTGAAAAGGGCAGCTACATTACAATCTGAAAAATGGCAGCTTACTAAATAGTCATAGAACTATGAACAAGCTGGAGTTATGTTTTCATAAGTGACAATCCCATGAGCACTATATTCAACAATGAAATATGATGAAAACAGAGTACAGTAATGATCAGCATATGGAGTTTGATGACCACAATCAAAAGGAACACATCTGAAGCTTCCTTGCATAAAGATGACAGTATGACAGTCCAGATCACATGTTCATAGAGATAGCAGGTTGTTAAAAAGACAACAGAGGTGGTCCTTTATATACTAAAAGAATGATCAAGACATGTTAATACAAAGTGTGCTACAGGTGCATAAGGACAACATTCCATATCCTGAGAATGAAACAACAAATTCATGAGAGGTTGTGTGCTTCAAAGTGTGTGTTCAAAGTGAGATACCATTGAATAAAATTTTGCATTAGACTGAAAAGCTGGTGGAGAGAATTCAAAGAAGACAAGAGACAAATATTCACACAGAATACCAGAGGGATTTTTACACTGTATAGAGTCAAGAAGTTCTGAAATTCTATATATTGTAAGAGTTACAGATGTGCATTATAAAAGCTACAGGTGAAGGATCAAATAATTCACCTTCCATTTGTATTTAAGGCATTTGTTCATCAAGAATCCATTTGGGGTTTCAACATCTAAGCCAAAATATAGATATATTCTTGCAAACTATCAACAGGGTCAAGCCCAGAAATTGTTTATCTTACATCAAATGGAAGGCGTGTCCATGGCATGGTCGTGACCTGCTAAAAAATCAGGATTATAATTGTATGGAGATCTTTGTTGTGGCTACAGGGGAATAAAAATGACAGGAGTTGAGCCTTATTTTCCTTTTCACAGTATAAGGCACAAAAACCAAGCTATATGGTGATTTGGTGTTTCAAAACCCGTGTTGTTCATTGCAGAATAAGTCCAAGAAAAGCTACAAGAGTTGAGCTTCGATATCACCATTTTCTCTCATAAACATCAAAGTAGAGACCGAGGCCATTGGGAAATCACAACTAGCATAGGAAATGGAAAAAATGCATGAATTTAACAGTAGACACGTCACAGCTTCAAAAGATACATTGTTCTCCTTCAATATTTCCAGGTATTTGTTGATTAAAAAACAAAAGACTTGAGAGTTTTTTTGGGCGAGAATAATGACTTACCAGCAGCGAAATATGGAGGAGATTCATGCATGTTGCAACACAAAACCCACTTCCCGAACTTCATAAAAACTCTAGTTCAAAGCATTCATGGCGCCCACAGCAGAAGAGCAAATAGAGTTTCCAGATCTCATAGCTCAAGCTCATTGGATACAGCCCATTAAAGCCCGCACACAAATACAGAGAGATGCAATAAGAGGAAAGTAACAATGGCGACGGCTATAGAGGACCAAAATTACATTTGAAAAGAAGAAAAAGCAGAAGATTTTGAAGATACATTAGAAGGTAAACACTTACCATCAGTTTCGTGAAGATTTTCATCACAAATGGCTGAGGAAATTGCAGTTCGAGCTCCAAACCTTTCCTCTCATGGCGGCGCAACTGAGCATTTTCCTCCAAAGTCAAGTGCAAAGAGAAGTGATGATTAGGGTTATGCTTTGCCCTATTATTTTTGCATGTTTGTTTTTGTTTTGTCAAACAAAACTCAAGTCATAAAATGTGTGGTCAATAAATAATATGCATGAGAGGCTTGTGAGTCTTTGAAGCCGACTTCAAAGATTTTCTTTAATTTTAGAATATTTTACTTATGCATGGATTTAGGATTTAATAAGTATCAATTAAATATTAAAGATAATTTGATGATTACTTTAATATTTAACATACAATAAAAGGTAGAATAAATGAATATTAAATATTAAAATAATCATCAAATGGTTATCTTTAATATTTAATTAAAAGATTGCCTTTTCAAATAAATCCATGTAAAAGATGTAAGTGAGGGCCAACTGAAGATTGATATCAGTTTGAAGACTGAATTCATGCACACTTTGCTTCAAGTTTCACATCAGTTTACGAGATATTATCGTCATGCATGATACAGAGATGGAGTACCAGTTCTCATGGGCGGATTGACAAAAACGAGATAATTTTTGCATGCTTGGGCCCACTTTTTGTGGGATTTTCAGTGTAGTTTGGGTGCTCTATAGTTCAGTTATGAGTTGACTTCGAGTTTGAACCTGAATGCACTCATTTTTGCATGAGTTTGAGCCTTCTTTTCAGGTATTTTTGCTTCTGCTCGAATTTCACTTTGAAGATATCATTTTTTACACTGAGTTTCACTTTCAGTTTCATCTTCATGCCTTTTGAGAGGCTTATTGTATAAAGTGAAACATGACTTAGTCATTTTTTCACTAGTTCTTATTTTTCATCTTCTCTGGCATACCTTTTTGCAGAGAGAAAGATTTGTAACTCAGCTTTTTACATTAATACAGTTTTACAGCTTTACAGGTTATCATTTTTGCAGAGTTTCCTTCTTTTCTTTATGGCTATTCAGTATTAGCCTTCTCAGATTCAGGAGTTTTGTATTTATTGAATGTTTAAGATGCGAATTTAATGTGTTTGATTTCAAAGCCTTTAAATTCCTATCACGTTCATGAATACATGTACACGAAAAAAGCAATTTTAGTTACAGATCATAAGTTGTGTTGTTAATTTATCCTCTCCTTTAGGTTGTGAAAATATCATTTTCCTTCATTAAGAATGGATTATCAGGCCTTCTGATGAAACACTTATGTAATTAGATTTCCCAATTTGAGTTGTGAAAATAGATTCCATAATAACCAGTTGTGAATCAATCTACTCATAAATATCATTTAGGTGCATCGCTAAGGTTTTAGTTTTAGTTCATGCATACATTTTAGTCCCTTTTACCCTTTTCTCAGAATAAATTATTCAAGTACCTAATTGATCATCATATAGGAACCAGCCTAGAATCTGGAAGTCTATCTTCGCCATAGGAATACCCACAACCTGAAGATAGTTCCCTTGTTTCAACAAATTGTTGAATTTAACTATTCAAGCGTTCGGGTGCAATTTGATTGACAACAGTTATAACTACATGGGATTATGTAATTTATGAAATTGCTACTTGGAATTATGTAAAGTTTCTTTATAAATGCAATGGGAGTTTGAAATGAGATTATTTCAAATGTGCATCTTATTATTGAATTAGAAAAGGAAAAAATTTATTGTTGTGGAATTGTAAACATAAATTGTTCACATGTGGGTTAAAACTTAGTTAAAATCAAAGGGTAAAACATTGGGCATGTTACACTATCAAATCCAAAGGCCGAAGGAACCTTAAAGAGAAATCTCCAATCTACTTGTTCTTAAGCTTTTCTGATGTCCAATTTTACTAGCATACTTTGTTTCCCCCCTTCTAGATTGAATGGATAGCTTCTTGTGCAATAATCACCTCGTCTAAAATTGATCTCCCTAGAACAAACCTAGTTTGTTCTTTAGCTATGATCTTTGGCGATATTATTTTATTGGTGATTGATTTTGTCATTATCTTGTAAAGTGTATTGCATAGGGATATTGGATGGAACTCATCTAATGACAAAGCTTGTTCTTTCTTAGGAGTTAATGCAATGAATGTATTGTTTAGCTCCCTTAGCAGTGTGCCCATCTTCAAAGAATCCTCTATTATTTCTACTACTTTCATTTTGCTTATATACCAACTTTTGTGGTAGAAGCTTGTTAAGAAGTCATTCAAACTTGGAGCTTTACCCGGATTGAGTTGTTTCACTATTTCCTTTATTTCTTGTTTTGTGAATGGTTTTGATAACATTTTTTTTTGACATTTTGAACCTAATTTAAGTATTGTTTCCACTATTTGGTTTTGCTCTCTTAAATTTAATTCCTCCCAATTATCAAGGAGATTATGAAAGTAAACCATTGTTTCTATTTTGATTATCTTAGGGTCCTCTATTATTGCTCCCTCCATCGATCTAATTTTGCTTATCGTATTTATGTTTCTATGATTTAGGTGGCACTGTGAAAATATTTAGGGTTTTTGTCCCCATGTTTTAACCATGTCTCTCTAGACTTTTGCCTCTAAAAGATTTCCTCCTTGGTAAGAACTTCCCCATATTCTTTCATAAGTTCTTTTTCAATAAGGTATCTTCCTTAATCAATCCCTGCTATGATCACTTCCTCATTGAGTTACTATATTTTCTTCTCTATTTATTTTTTGACCTCAAAAACATTTTTTAAGTGACTCTTATTCTATTGTTTCAACTATTTTTTCACATATTTTAGTTTTTTCACTAGACAAAACATTTTGGTACTCAAGTGAGCTCCTTCTTTCTACCATAGAACTCTATCTTATTCAAGAAATTTGCATCCTTCATCCACATGTTTTTGAATTTGAATGAGAATCTATCTAGGCACTTATTCCCCATTATCCAGAGTTGGATTAGATAATGGTCTGATCTTGAGACTAGAGTGATGTTGCATTCAAAAGAGATAGGTTTTGTGCTCAAGTCTTCTCTATATAGAAATCTGTCTAGTTTCTCTAATGTATTACTAAAACCTAGCCTTCTATTTGTCCATGTGTAAATACCATTTTTCATATGGATTTATGCTATGTGACTGGTTTCTCCCCATAAATTCCTCAAAGTCTACTTGTGACTGATATTTCCTTTGTATTCCTCCTAATTTATCTTAGCTATGTAAGATAGTGTTAAAAAACCCTATTATGTGGAATTCTTTTGGGTGGGTAGCTATGAATTAGTCTAGTTCTCTCTAGGTTTATTTTTTCCTAATGTATGACATTGGTCCATAAATATTTGTCAAAATAAAATGAAAATTCACAAATAGACTCCTTACCTTTCAACTCAATCAACATTTATTGTCTGCCATCTTCTCTACCTGCATTGAGACGGGTCTTTAAAATATAGTTGTCCCTTTAGAGGCACCCTCAGATTGCAACTGTTATGCCTTGCACACACTCCCCGCTGAATGTGAGGACCCCCTCTTTTCTTTTGCTTGGTTTCCTTGCTTTTTGGGTTTTAGGTTAGAGTGGTTTTTAATAGTTTTCCCTTTTGAGTAGGTGCTTGTTTGATTTTGAGTCTTGATTGCATTCTAGGATAGATGTTTGAAGCTTTGTGGACATTTGGTAGGTTGAATTCCCCTTAAGCTTTCGTAGAGTCAAGCAACCCTCGATTTTCCATAAAGTTAGGAGACTTTGTTTTTCCACAAAACTTTCATTTGCACGGATTTGACCATGACTAGATTGAGGTTGAGTAATGATCATTTTTTCACAAGGATGAAGGGGATGCAAATTTTCGCAAAGTGAAATGAGTGTCAATTTTTTGCATTTTAGTGTCTGCCACCTTGTCTTGCAGAGTGTTAATGAGGGTTGGTGGCCCAAGGTATTTAAGTGTTGTGATCCCAATTTTGAATAATTTGCAATAATTTGAGAATTAAATTGACATAGTGGAGCTCCTTGTGACTTAGGTTCATCCCTCTTCATAATTTGCATAGTCTCCTCATCAGCTACCTTCAGATTTCACTTGCGTTTCTAGGTTTTCTTTGCATTCTTTTATTTGGAAAGTTTTTATTGGTTGGTTGAATAAGTTGCAAGTTTTATGCATTTAATGAAGAATTTAATGGCATTTTTTTTTCTTTAAAAATTGTGTTACTACGTTGGACTTGGTGCGGGTTAATCAAACCAAGTATAAATTCGGGGTTTGCAATGTTTGTTTAACTAATTATTGGACTTTGTGATTTTTAGTTTAAGCTTTAATGCTCTAGTTCTTGTCGAGTCTTAAACCTCATTTTGGAGGCCCTTTTTAGATAAATTGAAACCTTAGAGTTGGTTGGTTTTGAAGCTAAGTCTTGCGGAAATCTGTGCCACCATTTTCATTTAGTGAGTCATCGTTTAGAGTTAGATTTTTGATTCCACGTAGTGCATGGAGTTGGAGTTCAAGTATTATGAAGATTTTGAAGGTCATTTTTTCCACATTTCTGTCTCCTCATGTTTTGCCAAACTTTCAATGTTTTATCTTCGTCACAAAGCAAATACTCTAAGTTCGTGGGTTTTTAATTCATGCTCAATTTTCCACAAAAATAAATTTGCCCATTGTTTTCTTCAGCTTGCAGATATTCGTTGATGCGTAGATTTAGTGGTCTCTTGGCCTTATCCACACACCCTTCAATTTTTCGCAATCAATCTTACAACTTTCAAATTTTTTTTTCATTTGACACATTTGCAAATGTTTGATGGTTATTTGACTTGAGGTCATTTTTCCACAAGGTTGAGGCACATTCATTTTCTACAAAGTTGAACTTGGGATGATATTCCACAAAATTGAGTTTATGGGGATTTGGGGCTTGCACAACCCTGTTCGTGTCTCCCTAGTTTTCTCACATAAATTTTTTTGCACTTGATTTTTCATAAAATTAAGCATCCCATAGTTTTTCGTAGAGGTTTTACTATAATCATTTTTCCACAAAAGAGGTTTCCATGGAGTTATGTGAGTGAATTTTCCGTAAGGTTTGAAAGGTTATGTTTTTTTACAAAGGGTAGAATGTTTAGGTTTATTTGCAAGATCTCTTGGCTTTGAATCTTTGCAATAAAATGGTATAAGTTAAACTGGTTACCCTTGCAAAATAATTGTTGCTATCACTTCTAGGGGTGTTAGATGATAAGTATGCATAATGATAGTAAAATTTATGATCATTTAGAAGGATTCATTTAAGGAGTTTTTAAATTTAATGATGAATTTTCAATCTTCTCATTAATGGTTTGTTTTGTAGGTTTCATGGACAGGACAACCAAGATGAAGTATGAATTCAAAGGTGTGGAGCCTCCCACCAGAATTACCTCTAGTTGGATCATGGTTGGGGATGCCAACATGGGTCATATTGACATCGAGGAGTTTAGAGATAATTTTTGGAGTTAGACAAACAATCTAGCAAAAAGAATAGTTTAAAGTGGGACACCTCAAGATGCTAACTTCCTTAATGTTGTACAATGTCCAAAGATCATAATGGAAAGTAGAGAGAATTATTACAAAGATTCCAAGAAGATAATAGTTGTTGATGGTAAAGTGTTAGCATATATTTTTGTTGCCTCTATTGCACAAACTTTTGGTATTCTATATTTTTTCTACCATGTCTTTAATGACCAGAGAGAAAACTACATCATTGTTTGATAAGGATCTAAAGGCATTCATGAAACTAGTAAATGAAATGTGGATGAAGCACCCTAGATCTTTCGCCAACAAATTACCTAAACACTTATACATGAGTGACTTCATTTTTGAAGTCAATAACTTGGTCACTCTTATGAGCAAAGTAATGGGAATCTGTTCAACATCTGTATTTGAGGATTGGATGTTTTACTATGTTGAGGAGATTTTGAGAGAGACAAAGAAGTTCCATTTTTCCTAGATGATTATTGACAATCTCCATCAACAATTTTCTAAGTGAAAAAGACTGGTATATTTAACATGACCTCCTATATAGTGTACATCCTCACTGCCAATTTTAGATACAGATGATTAACATGCTTGGGTCCTATTGGCCCTGTCCCAAATCAACATAAACTATAGATGCAAAATTCCAAAAATCACTACAAGAGAGTGAATGATGCATTTGTGAAGTTTAAACCTTGCAATGGGACCTAAACAAAAGGCTCTCCCCCTTAGCTATGGAGATGATCAAGAGATTTGGTTACTGGTTTATCTAATTCCCAAAATTCACTTATTTCAGAATGGAGGGTTTCTCAGGGGCTCCCTATACGTTGCCCAGGTATCCTTATGACAATATTGTGATGTTGGAAATGTCACGACAACTATGTGCCTCAAACCAGTTATTGAAGAGCAAACATGGAGCAGGAGTTCCTTATCCTTTGGCACTTGGAAGAGGATTATATGATTGTCCCTTAGCTCAGTTAGTTGAATACTCAGATGTAGAAATGGAAACTTTTGGTTTTAATTTTTATAGTCAAAGAAGACATTTTGACCCTTATGGTGAAATAAAGAAATATGTGGGTAGACAATATGGGCACAAGCTAGACATCAAATATTTTTAGGCTAATTGCTAGGATGATCTGGAGGTTAGGAAAATGACTTACTCCAGGGTCATTGTAGAATACATCAAGATTCTCCACCTATTTGTCATTTTGAACCAAGTGCAAGATGGTAAAGTACTATAGGAGGATGAATACAATGAAGCGGAAAATAAACCAGTTCCACTTCCCAATTGGATAGAGGAGGAAATTACTGATCTAGATGTCATAACTAAACCAATTATAAAAATAACTAGGAGGTGGGTAGATGCCCAAACCTCTTCTCTCATGGCTTAGGGTGTGGAGTTAACCTATGAAAAGATATAAGAAGAGCAAGATTCTTCTGATGAAGAAGAACATGTTGATGAGTAGATTGGACCTAGTGAGGAACCCAATGGGAAAGAAGCAAGGACTCCTTTTAAGGCCATGGTTAAGGACAAGAAGACCAAAGATTAAAAGCAACCCACAACTAAGCCAAGGGTATATAAACGAAAATCTAGCACAAAAGAGGGGAGTAAGCCTCAAACAAAGCAGGCTAGAAAAGTTAGGATTGTTTTAGTGGAACCAATCACTGAAGGTCAAGAGGAATCTTCTTCTTCACCCACTCCTTCCACCTCTGTTCCTCCACCTTCTTCCCCCATTTCCACATCTCCCCTTGCATCCACCATTTCTCCTGCTATCTCTACTTTACCTCCTCCCATTGATATATTTGTAGATATCACCACTTCTATTCTTACCCCTCCATTGCTCCCATTACCATTGACTCTTCTCCTTCCCTAATTTCTCACCCTTCCACTATGTCCATTTCATCCCCTTAATTCACCATGTCTACCATTTATTCTAATATTCTTTCCACTTATTTCCCTCCTACCTCTATTGACCTTCCATAGTCATTCATAACTCACCTCTCCCACATGCCTAAGGAGGTGGTTGCTATATTGTTATCCTAGGTCAACAAATCTATGTTGAATCAATTGGCGCAGGATACCCCTCCATCCTCATCAAGAGAAACACTTGAGAATCCTTCCATGAAAAGCATTGATAAATTATTGGGAGATTTATAGGAGAAAGAAAAGGCATGGAAAACCTAACCTCAATGGAAGATTTATTAGTTCCATCTTCACAGGATAAGTTTGCATATGAGGATAAAATTGTAGAAGATGTTTCTATCCCTAAACCTAAATTAAAGCAATCAACAAGGAAAGAGGAAGAGGTATTTATACATAGAATATTAAAAAAGACACCTCTCCCTCTCAATAAACAAAATCTTCGAATCAGGCTACAACTCCTGCATGGCTGGATGAGCAACTTAAGAATAAAAGTCCAATCATCAAAGTTCTCGAGTTAATCCTATAGGCTATTTTGAGTAGGATAGAGAGACCTAAAGAGAAAAGGAAGGCAAAAATAAGGTCTCACATGACCATAGATGCCACATGATCCAAAATCCCGCATGTGGCCACTCCCGAAGTGGACAAAGATAATATGAGCATTTTGCCAAAGGATTTTAATATTTCAACTATAAACTTGGCTCCTACCAATTGAGCTTGAGAGATGGAGGAATTACAAGGATCAATCTCTAATATTTTTCAAAGAATGAATAAGGATGAGGAAACTAAAACCGAGTTGAAGTCTTGAGTGGTTGAACTCATTGCCTTTATCAAACATAATTTAAATACTCCAATTCAAAGTGAGCTAGGCAAAATAATAACTCCAATTGTCTTCTCAAAAGATGAATTTGACAAGATGGAGAATATGAGATCTTGGGCCTAGTTCACCCAAGGTTGGATCAAGCATATTTTCAATGATGGTAATAAAGAAATTGATAGATACAAGTGCATAATAACTTCCTTATTCTTAAGGAAGAAGTAGACAAGTTAGTGGAGGATTGCAACAGTAATGAAAAATATCATGATTTGGTATTTCTGAAGTTTGAGGCCATCCAGAAGCTCCCTAATGAGGTATTAATAAAATAAGGAATCTTAATCAAGGAATCGGTTAAAGATCCATATTATTGGATGCATGCCTTGAAGTTCTATAGAGAAATAGTAGTACAGGTTGACCAAGAAATAAATAAATTTTATGCTTAAATTAAAGAAGTTTTGACCTCTTGTGGATAGTTTTTGAGGGAACTTACAAAAACCGAGGTGGTTGCCTCCAAAGAGATGAATGATCATGTTTTGAATAAAAAATACAAGTTGTTAATCCATAAGGATCCCACTGAAGAGTTGTCTATAGACTACATGAATGAGGCTTCCCAAGTTTTAGTGAAGATTCAAAATTTTGTCGGGTAGAAGGCCACTTGGATGGCTCTTCACCACCAATTAATTTATCAATATGATGCTCAATATTATAAGATTCATGCCACTACTGATCCACCCAACAATTAGCTCACTCTAGTCTTGATCACTTTTGTAAAATTCAAATCCAAGGAGAAATCAGAAGGAAGAAGTGTCATCGACAAAAACTATTTGTGACATGCTAGCTGACTATTTTTGGATATATTTCAAATACATGGTATTTTTGGAAAAAAATTCCCCATATTTCTTGGGATGTTGTAAATATAATTTAATGAAAATGTATAATATAATGTTCTTTTACATATCCCTTGGTACATTTGTAACATAATTCAGTTGGAGATAGATGAAGAATATGTAGCAAACATTTAATTATCTCCAAATATTAAATGCAAATGTAATCCTAGCCCTTGATGTTGAGATAATCTCCACCATTCATTTTTCCTTGTGTTTTGTTGCCCTTGCCTATAAAAGACAATATTCTCTCATTGTAAAGGTTGTTGAACTAGAACTTTTGTAACCAGACATTTTGAAATCAATACAAGCAAAGCATTGAATTTTGGTGTCTCACTTGTGGTTTCTTAAGTTTGCATGGTTCCTTTTCTTCAAGGTTAGATATAGTTCACTTATGATGGTGATGAAGTGCAAAGATATTTGATAAATCCATAGTTCATACCATTTTTTATAAATGTTGATTGTAAGTTTCTTTGCATGGTTAGTCTGGACCTTCCTTTGATATTAGTTCAATTGTGAAGATTTGTTTAAGTTGCAAAAGAATTGGGTATTTACATGAGTTTTCATAATCTGAAAATCTTTCATTACCTTTGAAGATTGCACTATTCTTGTGGCATTGTGAGTTAGTCTTTAGGTAAATAGGAATTAGTTTTATGAGGGATCCATCTATTTACAACATTGAATTGCTATTGTCATTGTCCTTAGGTTTTCTTAACTTAATCTCTTCACACCCTATCTTTTGATTTTTATTTGAAGATTGAGTTAGTTAAGGAAGAAAAGCATCACCTAAATTATAAAATCAAATGTTAAAGTCTATTTTTAGATCTCAAATCTGGAAATCTAGTTAGGGTTTCATGTCAATTGTAAAACCATTCAAAACCCTTGTTATCAAGTTCTAGCTAAGTAATCATAAGGCCCCTTTTTAAACAATAAATCATTAAACCATTGAGTCATTTTTGCAAAGTCAAGACCTGACTATCAAAGCCTTGGGGTAATATTTCTAAAGTATACAGGTCAGATTTCCTTTCAAGAGAGACAAAATACTTAGTGTTTTTTCTATGTTGAGAATGTGCAAAAACACTCGTCAACAACACCTCACAATTCTAGAATTCCATTTTTCTTTAGAAACACTCTACATCTTCATTGGTCAATTTCATCTCTTGTAGCATGAACACATCTACATTTGAGACCTTCATCTAGCACTTGACCAATCAATTTTTGTTATACTATAATGCAACCTAAGCATAGAAGACTTGAGGCCCGAGTGTTGAACCTAAGTGCTCTGATACCAAAATGTAAGGTCCAAAAATTTCACTTACTAATTATAACCCATAATTTCCAAAATAATTTAATAGAACAAAATTATTATAAAAAGGTGTGGAATAAGAGAAATAATTAAATTACTTTCATCACTAAATTTTAATGGAATAACATACATCAATGAATCAAAGTATATCAAAAAAAGGTTGTACCTTCATTAGTTTTAGCCATATAGGCTTACACATGAATTATCACCTCAACAATACGTTTAAATTCAAATATTGTAATGCAATTAAGGAAATAGCAAGATCATAAATGCAACCACAATAGAACCATAACACAATAATTTTCATGAGTGGAAAACCCTCGTAGAGATGAAAAACCACTTGTAAAAGTGCCTCACTGGCAGAGCCTTACTGGCTACAAAATCTCAATAGTTACAAGATGCTTCACAGGCAATGATCATACTATCTCGTTGACATGACAATTCATTACATATTTCTGGATATCATGAATATCACAAATAACAAGGAGCATATGGAAGTTCTTATACTAGTCACATAAGTCTACAAACAACATTTTCAAGTTTCATCGATGTATTATCCTTACATATAAAATTTAGGTAATGCCAACACTATCATGAATTGCTCTCAATTATTTGCAAATAAGATCATTCTACTTCCAATGACCTCTCAAATATCACACAAGTACACCGAAAGCCATAAGCCAATCACATAAAGCTTCACGAAATTGATCCTAAGCCTACTAGAATGCACACATGCCTATGCAATTATAACAAAAATGCTTACTTCTAAACTCATTGATTCATAGAGGTTTCCATAATAAGAGAGTGATATTATAAAAGAGTTAAGAAGGTAGAGCTCATGTATGTATGACAATACATATATAAGCTAGAGAATATATGAGTATACATTCTTATAAGTAGTATTTGTAATATGTACATACGTGTGTTTACACTTGCTAAAAAATAAGGAAAAGATGGTATGGAACACACACGACAATTGTTTCCATCCTTATTGTATCCATTATAAAAAATGAAAGATTCAACAAACCCTACTACATTGATTTCATCCATTAAACCTTTTATCTGATGTCAAAATTTAGAATAAAGAGATTTCAAATCACAAACAATAATTAAATCTATAGAGAAAGTTATGATCATAATTAAAAGAAATTATGATATCTTTAGATCTCCAAGTATTCCATAGGAATAACGTCAATCCACGTGCTATGAAGCATGAGCTACCTTCAAAATGTAAAAGTTACTTAACAGAGTTTATATCATGATGTTTAGGGAAATGAGATAAGTGATACAGGTGCAAAAACATTCAAGTTCTATGTCCCATGTTACATGATAAAGTGCCAAAATTAGATATAAAGTCACCCTACAAGGAAATAATGCATAGTTTCACACAAGTTGCATATAGTTCATCATTCACTAATTCATGCATTCTTTCGAAAAACCCATTATATTTCCAAAATTCGCTATTTGATAGCTTAAAAAGTAACTAACAAGAAATAAAATCTACATTTGATTTTACGTTTCACCATGAACTCATTTTAATCACTCCACTACACACAATGGATAAAATTATCTTGCACTTTCGACGGTGTAGCTTCATGTCCATGAGGGGATTTATCTCCAATAACACTTTTGTAAATGGACAACGCCTGTGCCATCATACTGGTAGGATTGGCAGCATTACTTGGAAGCAGCATTGTTGTTCCCTTCAATAAGTCATAACCATATTAACAAATGTAAACCAAGCTATCAGATGTTATCTACTAATTTTTCAATTGATTTAGCAATTTGAAAATAGGAGACATTGCATAAATCATTTTATTCCCCTTTATTTCATAAATTTCAATACCAATTGTTCCATGCTGGAAAATTCTATCTATATGCTTTATATAAATTTATTTTATTGATTTCATTCTTGTAGGTGCATTAAAAACATACCTCCTTTGCAATCTCATTGAATGCATGAATATATTGTTCAAAAATCCTCAGACTCGCAACTTGCTCAGAACATTACTATGTAAATTAACTCCCAGTTGATGCCCAAAACTCAATGCTTAAAGAACAGAACATTAACAACAACCACATTTCATTTACGAAAGAAAAGAATCATAAACAATTTACTAGACTAGTATACCTAGATATCTAAAGACATCTCTTTTCAGTGTTTAAAAGCAACATAACAGTTATATCTTACCAATTGACAAACAAAATACTAATCAGGTAGCTTTTAGTATCTATCACTCTCAAAACTATTAACAATTGGCATGCTTTGTGAAGGCTTCTAGCAATTAATTGTGTATCTAAGGAATTCACACTATTTTCAAATGTTGATCTATTGTATGAGATTCGGCCTTTCTAGGGCCTGATTCTGAGTGCTATTTTTGCATTTCTATTTCTAATTTATAAGAGAATAATTTGTTGCTGGGTTTTTCACCCTCGAGTAGGAGGGTTTTCCTAGGATAAAATTATGTGTTCATTGTTCTATGTTTACTTTTCTGCTTTCTGTTAAATCTGATTTGAAAATTAACATGGTATCAGAGCTAAGGTTCAAGAAATTTGATCAGATTTAATGCAGAAATATATGTGAAGGATTAGCAAGAAACACAATGAGAAATCGGTCCAATTAAGAGCAGACCTAGAGTAGAGTAATGAAGAGCAATTCACATAGAGGGTTTAGAGCATCATTCATATCAGCTGGGAGCATTCACCATGGGTGAACATCATAAGGCTAAGGAAAACCTCTTGAGGACATGTTGAATATTGTCTTCACACCTGGGCATAATGAAGAAGTTGGTTCATGGAGGCATGAACAAGCTATGTGTGGGCCACATCACTTGGAGGAGAAAATGAAGATCGAAGGAAAGGATGAGCACTTGAAAGAAGTGCTCTACCTCACACAATTTCAAGAGTTTCCAGGACCGTGCCTATGATGGAGGATGTCTACTTGTAGCCATTTATAGATAATGACCATCTCTCCAAAATGTGCATATGTGTGTGCTTTGAGAAGGGAGGAAGAGCTTGAGGCATCCTATGAGGAAGACATGCCTGCTTGAGAAATGATTCTTCATTGGAGACATGCTTTGATTCTATGTAAAATTTTCCATTCTATAACGGTGTCATAGGGTACATCATCAAGCAAAGATGATGGTTGTCGGGAGGAGAAAAATGGTTGCAACTGAATCAACAAAGATAAGTTCTATTATGCATCATTCCTTTAATTGTTCTATCTAATGATATTTGCTAGATGACTTCATGCTTCATTTGTATCGAGGTAGTTTGATTTTATGAACAATTGTTAATCTCTTTAAAATGCAAGATGGATCAAGGAGCAAAAGGATGATGGATTATTTATTAGAGATTACATAAGGCAATTAGAGATGGAACAGGAAATCAGGGGCATCTATCCATTCATCCTGAAGTCAGAATTATTTATCTCTTTAAGCGTCTCATCGGTGCGGGAGTATTCGCTATTCTGAGGAGTCACATATTATTCATTGTTGGTTGGATATTTCATTGTATTTGATTTGTATATTCTAATGTTGGAGTTTGTTGATACCTTGAACATACATCTCCATTGGTGCGAGAATGACCTTCAATACTGGCGTTGTGAGCTCATCAAATATTAGAGGGGTCATGACTATCAATTGCATATATTTGTATTACTATTGGAACTAGACGAAGGAGAATGTCATCAATGGTTATTCAAGCATCCAAATAGAGAGACAAAATGCATAATAGCCAAGCATTTGTTTGAGTCAAAATATTTATCCTTGAGAATCAACAATAGTGGAGCCACCACAGTTACATTTGATATCGTTCCTATATTCCCATGTATGTTGGAGACGTCGTGTTCTTCATTCTGGGCGGGCTCTGTAATGATTGCAGTTGTTCTTTGTGTTAGTCGGGCCTATAACATTCCATCATGATAGTTGGCGGAAACATCCAAATGGTGGTGACAGGAATGATTTGGGAGTTTTGGGAGTTGCTTGATTGGTTACTTAGAGTATCTATTTACATCTCTAAATGCTAGCAGGGATTTTGCATCACAAATATATGAGTCTAAAACTATCCATGGGACCATTGGTATATTGCCGAACTTGCACATATTGCTATCTGTGGGTCGATTCATATAGTCACGACATAAATCATGGACTTATATCCACCGATAATATCTAACTGGTAGCGGCTATTTCTGTTGATCTCTCTATGCTGAAGGAGATTCGTGCCAGTTGGAAATTACTCTACCAACATGGAATATATTTTCCTAAAGGTTTGATACTCTGGTAAATATCGAAGGGAATAAGAAAAAGAAACTACATCGACTCATATCCGAAAAACCGGAGAATGTAATTCATTGCAGCTACTTGGTTTCTATACTCAAGCATTTGAAGAAGTTTTGGAACGTGTGGTTCTTCTTGGCATTTCTGATATGTACCCTCTTACCACGGGAGATGCTCTATCCATCATTGAAAGCCTTGTTCTTCTTGGATGAGGAGGTCGAGGAGGACTAAGTCCTAGACTCTCACAAGTCAGTTAAAGGTGCTACTAGGAGTAGTGTCAAAAGTGTGTGTTGGAAACCATTCCTCTAAGTCAAGCATTGTAGGAAATCTTGAATGGTGAGGAGCAGGAGGCTCCAATGGATATGGTTCCATCCCTCGACTACATTCCTACCATTCAGAGGGAGTTAGATTCTGAAAATTCAAGGCACGAGTTGAGATCATGTCCAGGAAGAGGATTAAGGTTCTGAAATCAAGATTAAAATATGGCAAGGTCAGAAATGGTGCTGAGTAAATCAATCCAGCTCTAGAGGGAGTCACAACATCATTAAGATTTGTTGTAATGTATATTTCTCTGAGACGGAGAAATATGCGGTGAAAGCCCTTGTAGTGTATATTTCTTTGAGACGAAGAAATATGAGGTGAAATCCCTTGTAGCATATATTTTTCTAAGACCGAGAAATATGAGGTGAAAGCCCTTGTAGCGTATATTACTCTGAGATGGAGAAATATGAGGTGAAATCCCTTGTAGTCTATATTTCTCTGAGACAGAGAAACATGAGGTGAAAGCTCTTGTAGTATATATTTCTCTAAGATGGAGAAATATGAGGTTAAAGCCCTTGTACAGATCACATCTCTAAGACTGAGTTGTGTTTTTCCACAATTAGGTGTAGCCATTGTGGACGTCATGTTGAGAGACTCCATGACAAAGATACTTGAGAGTACCTCCCTAGCTAAGAGGGAGTAGTGTTAGTTTTTTGTAGCGGCAGGAGGTATTTTTCTTAAAGAATAATTTATTCAAGGCAAGTCGGCCTTTCTATTATAAAACAAATAATATGTTTTCTAGGTCGGCTCAAGAGGAGAGCTTTCCTAGTTTGGTATATAACGTAGATAGAGTCTCCACATTATGCAAACAATTTCATTCCATTTCTAAATTCGATTTCTTCAGCAGCAGATTCGCATTCAAGAGGAGCAGATTTGCTTCAAGGAGAAAAGTTGATATTTTGTGTATCTAAGGAATTTGCACAATCTTCAAGTACTGATCTATTGTATGAGATTCGGCCTTTCTAGGGCCTGATTCTAAGTGCTATTTATGCACTTCTAATTCTGATTTATAAGAGAATAATTTGCTGCTGGGTTTTTCTCCCTCGAGTAGGAGGGTTTTCCCAAGATAAAATTTTGTGTTCATTGTTCTGTGTTTACTTTTCTGCTTTCTATTAAATCTGATCTAAAAATTAACAGTTTGGTGGACAGTCTTAATGGAAAAACCAACTAAAATATGATCCTTTTTTACTTAACATTTCTCCTCACACTTTGGCTGAACTTTCCCATGGTTTTGTCATTGCAATACTGCACTAAAGAAAGATCTTGATGGTAATGCCAAGTGGAAGGTGTTCCTAAGGGAAAGTGAATAATTTTTCCATGAAAAAGTGTATCCAGACTTCATCAATTGTTGATTACCGATCTTTCCATTGAAAATTTTGCCCTTGTTATGCTCTATTGTCTTCATCTTGTCTTGCTTCTCTTTCTACCCTTTGAGCATCATCATTGTTTCTTCCTTATCAAACTTGTGGCGATCATCTAAAGTTGTTAGAAGAAAAGACTAGGATGGGATAAACTTTTACAAACTGACTAGGACAGACCACAATTAACTTGGCACTGATACAATATTGAGGATTAACTAACAAACCGACAAGAAGGGGTACAAAACTGAGTTTCATATGGTTACCAACATGTCATTAGTTTGTCAATAACACATATATGTGGCTCAAAATGGAAGGTGAATGTGTGTCGCGGGAAAGGTAATTCAACAACATTAAATTTAAGTCAAACAGAAAGGATGTTTCTGCATAAAGCATTTGCCTTCTGAGCTAAGGAAAGGGGATGATTAAAAAGCAATTTAACTGGACTAAAACTTATTAACTTCAATTTCTAGTTCTTTGCAACATAAATAGCCAACTTTCTAAGCATATAATTAGAAGCTTTATGTCACTTGATGCAAATGATAATTACAATAGCCCATTGTAATAGTAATCCCACTTTCACCTAGACAATGACAATATTGTATTGTCAATATACTGAAGTGACCCCATCATGCAAAATCAAAGAAAATAATCCTTTAAATTGTCAGCAAAAGATAGATTTGATACGTCTTTCCTCTCTGTTCATGTTTTAAAGAAACCATAAAATAGAAGTTTTTCAATAAAAAAGCATTCCCATTATCCTTCTATTTGTAAAGAACAACCTACATACCAAAGTAAATAACAACAAATCACAATACCTCGGGCTCTGTTCACTTGGTCCATCATCACAGCTTCTGATTCCAGTATAATTGCACTTTTCTTTCCATCTGCAATATTCATATTTGCTTGACATTTTCTTGTTAAGACAAAGTAAGCAAGTTTTTTTGTAGTGAATTTGATAAATATTTTTCTTCCTAGAGACAAACAATGCAAATATAAGTTAATTTTTTATACTTAGAACCATGATTTTATATACCAAACAACGCCATCTCTAAAATCAACTGACAACCTGGATCAAGATTTAACCTGCAGTCTACTAAATCAAATCCAAGGATGCTCACAGTCCGTATGAGATATAAAGCATTAAATAATGCCTTACTATAATTTTTCCACTTGGTACCCTTATCTACTCTATTCAATAGATTACACAACCTAGACTTCAGCCATAGCTATGTGAGATAAAATCTCTCCTCTCAGAAAGGGGAGGCACCCTTGTTACTGCTAACATAAGTTATAGTAAAACTAATAAAGTATTTACACAATGTACACTATACTTACGAAATGGGGGGGATGTGTCACATTCATGCTCCTCTCTTTTTTCAGAGAAGATGTTTTACAATGCTTTGAACTGTTGGAAGTTCTAATTCAAGATAACTTTATACTAACAATGAGCAGTAATGCCAATACCTCTATCTTGTCAAAGCAAAGCGTAGAGATACCAGATATGATTAATAATAAACAAATAAAGAAAAGGGAAAGCTCACGAAGGCACAAAGTCGTTCCATAGCTTTTTCACTGATGGATCTATGAGAGATGTATCATTTGTTGCATTAGAAGCACAAATTCTTCTTAGATGCAGCAATTCCTCGAACAACATGAATGATTACAAGCAAAAAGTCTTGTAGATCTTTCAACAAAAGTATCCAAACATAAGTTCATAAATCCAAATAAGGAATGTAACACAAAGTTTACATAAATTACTTGAAGCCCTTCAGATCTCATCTACTAACCACTACCAATAAGATCAATCCACAAGATTATTGAATCCAACACAAATTTTGGTTTGCAATTCTCTTCTTTATTGATAAGATTTCATTCACAAAATATGAACACAAACTTTCACAAATCTACTTCAAAAAGGGCAGCACTTCGTTGCAAAATACTAAAGGTAAAGATTACAATAGAAATCCCTCTTATTTATAAAGGAGAGGGAAGAGTAAAAATTAGGAAATCAATTGAGAAAAGTTGTGAAAGTTAGGTGAGTTAATTTAGGAAAATCTCACCTAACTTTGACTAAGTCAAAATGTAATTCATTTTCGTGAAACTACATCTCAAAAATTAGTGTAATTACATTTTTAGAAAAGACATTTAAGATGTCAGAAATTGTTTACAAGATGCGTAAAGGGAAGCATCAAAAAGTTCAACACTGGAGATTAGGAATCTTCATGGTTCCTTGCTTGGGCACGGAAGTCTTCATTCTTCTTCCTGGTCTCGTGCATGAATGTCTCATCCAAACCAACGATGTAATCCACAATGGTGTGAATCCTCATGATTGATCTCATGGCAGATGAGCGAACCTTTTTGCACCTGTCAAGATGCGTCTTGAGGTTATCAAGAGTGAGCCTTGTATCACAAATAACATTCATAGAGGCTTCTAAAAAGTCTGCAATCTCTACTTGCTTCATGATGGCTTCTTTGAAGATCTCAGAAAGTTCATTGGATTAAAAGATGTCACCTTCAGGATCACTTGATGAAATTTGGAGAAAAATTACAAGGATGGTGAATCAACATGCATTAGCAGAAAAAGAAACATTGGGAAGCGTGAAGTGAGCAAATGATGTTGAGCAAGCGTGAAACGAGCAACTAGGCATAGAAAATGATGCAGGAGCGAAGAAACGGGGTTCGGAGCGAAGATAGAGCAATTTGGAAATGTTTTAAGGAAAAATTGCCAAAAGTGTAAGGGCGCTGAAAATCAATGCCTTGCACTTTGGGAAATGACTTTAGGTGTAAGGGTGCTGAAAATCGGCGCCCTTACACTTAGTGTAAAATTTTGGAAAGAATGTGTCAAGGTGCTGAAAAATAGCGCCCTGACACTTAGTCTCAAAGATTTCATGGCAAGTGCAATAGTGGGTTTGCAGTGGCATAAGAGTTTCTAGCTCGATTAAGAATGAGAGAGAGGCGACAAGAATGACAAAGAAATAACCTAAAATCACTTTTAAGTGATTTGTAAGTGAAACAAAAGAACAAAAAGTCTCGCATTTAATTAGGCATGAAAAGTGGATAAAACTGGAAAAAGTGCAAAACACTCAAAAATCACCGCCCAACTCAAAAAATGGCTAAGTATGGGGACTTGGTGTAAGGGCGCTAAACATCAGTGCTTTTGCACCAAGCCAAATTTTCACTTAAGTGCAGAGGCGCTGAAAAACCCTGCCCTTGCACTTTTGACACTTAAATTTTTTTTTGAAAATGTGAGCACTTTTTTTTGGAGCTTTTACACTTTTCACAATTTCAAAGTATAAACAATGATAGTTCACAAAGATACCCGTTTCGAAGGTCTTCGCTAGACGAACACAGAGGATGCTCAAACGAACGGTTTGAGAATTTGGAACGCACTTCGAGGTGGATTGAAAATTGCCTCGTTTTGTGTGCTTGAACATCACAAACCTATGAAACGAACAAGTTTTGTAGGGGGGTTATTCGTGGAACAAGCGCTGCTGGATTCTGTGCTAACACCCTTCAGGTCCCCAACTTCCATTTATGTGTGTGGTGTTTATTCCTTACATCTAGTTCTAATAAGCAATGCCCTCCTCTCTACATTCTTAGTTTTGTATGGCAACATGGATGCTAAGGAGTTGATGCTAAAGAGTCTTCCCAATTCCCATGTGAATGGACTAGAATCACATATGGAAAATTCCAGTAGGTGAGAACTATCAATTTAGCATAGTTAAACATGGAAGGCTATTTGGATTCCTTGCTCTCCTCTTGACTCTAGCTAAGAAAGCTTAATACCAGTCACAACAAGTTCAAGGGAACCATTCCACTTTTTTTTTTCTATTTACAAGTTGCAGACATGGGAGGACACCATAACCAAGACATCTTGAAACAAAAACTTGGGTCAAACCCTACGGGACCATTGGGCTCATGGTGTTCTACACTCATGATGTGTTGACAAGAAATTAGGAGATGAAGTTCGTGATGTCTTAGTGGGTTATGTTGCAAAAGGAGTTGTGATGATTTCTAAGGAGAATCTGGGATGGTATGGGACATCTCCATGAGTCTTTGGGATAAGTTGCAAACCTCAGAATGACCTAGAAAACTCATTTTACCGAACTCGCCAATTTGCATAGGTTTTCTACAACAATTTCATTTGGTAATCAAATGTTAAAAAGGGACAAACAATGTTGTGGTATATATGTTATCTAGACCACCAATTTCAGCAATGGCTATGGTAACTTGAAACCTTCACAAAAGAAACATATGTTGAAGAATATTTGAATAAAGATTTTGATGCAAAATATAGGAACTTCTATCACATGAAATTGTAAAAACTGAAAACATTTTTTATATTACAAATGAGTTGCTATATAGGGTAGGAAAATCATGTGTGCCAAAAGTACAAAGGCTTCTACTGATGAGGGAGGCACATACCTCCAAAGTGGTGGGTCACTTCACTATCACAAGGAAAGAAGCAACCAAATTATTCTTTAATGATGTATGTGTACATCTTGGGCTACCTACGTCCATTATTTTTGATAGGGATGCATGGTTTGTTGGTGAGTTTTGGTCTACATTATGGAGTATGATGAACACCAAGCTAAAGAAAAGCACAACCTTTCACCCACAAACAGATGGCCAAATAGAGGTGGTCAACAAGACTTTGGTACAACTCCTTGGGGGATACAATGGTAAGTGTCACAAAACATGGGATGAATCTCTTCCATACATTTAGCAATCATATAATAGAGCATTTCCTTCTACAAATAAGTCACCATTTGAAGCATGTTTTGGGATATTTTCCTTCTAGTCCACTTGATGTAGTTTTTGATAAGAAAGATCAACAAGTAGAGTAAGATAGTAAGGTGACTAAAGCATCAAAAATTGTTGACAGGATTAGGCAAATTCAACTCAATGTCAAAGAACACTTGGAATTAACCATCATCAACTATAGAGCACCTACACCTCAAGCATCCTCTCTAACAAAATAAAATAACTGGCATAACTTGTCTCCATAGGTTTGAGGAATTCCTTCTTTGAAAATGTCCTAAAGAGAGCAAGCATGATGGGTGCACCCAACCTATTTTCCTTGTCTTTCAATGCATTCTTCAACACATGAACATAAGGGGTCCAAAATATGTGCTTGTAAGCACCCTCCACCATCATGCTAGCTAATTTTGTAATGTCCCCTACCTGATTTGCCCTAGAATTTGCCTATTGATCACAAATTGCAACAAATTAGGGTTAGGGTTTCACCTTATTAAATAAATCTCTTTAATGATGTAATCTTGGATTGAATCCTAAATTCACCACATGGATGACATTTGCAAATATGTATGAATGCTTGTTAGGGTTATACAATAGCATCACATTCATAGATTATCAATAATGCAAGATATTAGGAAATTGAGAGAAGGGACATGTTGGGTTTGCCCAAAGCCATATGCCAAGCCTAAGAGGGTGTATACCACAACCCTCCCCCTTGGCAACTTGTATTTGCTTTCCCCATCAAGGCATCAACTCCTGGAAGATACTTGCCAACTTGTGGGATTGGGAAAAAGTTGCAAGCAGGCTCTTTTGGCACTTACCACTTCACCCCAAGGCCCTTCCCACAAGGTGGGTTTCAGAAAATCAAGCATAATTCTGATTCTGTCATAAGAAATCCTTCATTAAATACTCTTATTATCTTATAAGCAATATGCATAAATAGGCTTATTTATATTTGGAACTAATTTGCATTCTTATTTATTTGAATATAGATTATTCTATCATATTGATTTTTTGTTCCTATGCTTTCTTTTCATTCATTTGTATTCTTGGGTGGCTTCATAGTCAAATCTTACAAGCAACTAGCAAAGAGTAGGAAAGGGGAGAAACAACCAAGCTTTCTTAAATCCAAATACAAATTAAAAAGACTAAATGAACTTGATATTGGATCAAAATCTAATTTAATTTCACATAGATTGTTAGGAGGTGGTTTAAAAATTTAAATCCATCCCTAATGGTTTGGGTGAAGAAGGATGTAGAAACACACAAATGTAAAATCAAATTTGGCATTAATACATATTATATTGATGAGATGGAAATGAATATGATTTCACTTGATGCATTTGATGTTGTGATAGGGAGTTGTTACTTGTACCTTAAGGATGTTATTTTTATTAAGAGGTCAAACAAATACAAGGGAGTAAGAATAGGATTATATTATACATACATTTCAACACACTCCCAAACTTGTCATGGTATGTGTCACCTAATCAATAAATATAGGTGGGCCAAGGATGGGGTCACTAGTATCATCAAGGTTTATCAAAACAAATCTAACCTCATCAAGTTAAGTACCAAGTAAGACAAAAGAAAAAGTTAAGCAAAATAAGAAACTTTGTTTTCTTCTTTTGAAGGATAATAAAACAAAAATTAAGATTGACTATGCTAACAAAATGTTTGAAGATTTGGAGTGTGTGGAAAAAGCAACGAGTAGAGAAGGGAGAATAAAATACTAGTGGAAGTGGATGGGAAATGATGGGTCAAATCCCACAAGAGAAGAGGAAAGGAGAAACATTTGGTAGAGGTGGATGTAATGGTGGGTTAAAATCCACGAGAGGAGGAAGGGGGTGTATTTGGAGGAAGAGGTTAGGCTATGTGGAACACATATCAATAAAATGGATGAAAATAAGTGCCACGCTTGGCCAAGATGGATAGTAATTTTCTCAACTAGATGCTAGAAGAGGTGAAAGAAGTCTTCCAATCTACCAGTTAGAGTAATCTAACATGTTGTAGATAGTGCGCATTCAAAAAGGGTAGTTCTCTCACTTAGCTCTACTTTGCAAAATCACTTGTTGAGTGTGTTTGATGCAAGAGCATCTAGGTCCTCAAGCAATCATATATCAACCAAAATAATAATAAGGGTGGTTGAAAGCATTTTGGCTTTGTGTGAAAGTTTTGGCCATGCTCGAACAAGTTTAGAGGTGAAATAACGTTCCAATTAACTTCAATAGCAAAGAAAATATTGTTGCATCCTTTGTAGCATTTCAAGTTCACTTCGACAGCAAGGTAATTCACTTGCATTATCATCTTTGTCGAGTAGCTTGCATGTGACTTCTGCAGCAATGTGACTCACTTCATCAACTTATGCCTATTTGCAAATTCATCATCATTTGCCTAAGTTACTTCTTCAAGATATGCATGTGTCGCACACTTCATCAACTTATGATTGTGTATGGATTCATCAGCCTCTTTCCGATCGAGTCACTTTGTCAACAATTGCCTATGCAACTTCATTAGCATTTGTTATCGTCATTAGCAATTGGGACAACCATAGTGCCAACTATAACTTCAAGAACCTATGAATTGACTTCAGCAACATCTATCATCCTCATCGGCATGTAGAATGAAATTGTTAGCTACGTACGTGGAATTAAGTCAATTGTTTTATTCAAGTAATTATCATTACCTTTGGTAATATAATTGATGACAGCATGTATGAACCAATCTAACAATTAGCTGGCAGCTAAAATAATTATTTTCTGTAATTGTTTGATGTTGATGCTGCACTGGCAACTATTTATTTGCTTGGGCAACTTTTTCTCTTCTCTATGGATCAAGTGTTTGTTTCCTATCTTGGTGGCATGTGATATCTCTCTGTGATTGTGTGTTATCCTTTTGGGTGTTTATTCATCCTTGTGCAACTATTAAGCTTCTCTAGATAGCAATCATCATTTGGGCAAACTTCTTGACTAGCAATTTTTTCGTTGCTAAGCTGTGAGATCTTTTGTCATCTAGGCATTAGTTTGAAGATTTGTCTCACGTGGTAAATTATTATGCCTTGCAGCCAAACAATTTATTTGGGTCATGATGTTTAGTTTTCTTTTCTTTGCAATTGTTTCTAATTTTTCTATGTGGGTCATTTCCTAGTTGTTTGGACTTCATTCTTGTTATGTAGGTTGTACATGGTCATCTTGGGTGGCAACAATTATTCGTTCTTGATTTGATAGCTGTTATTGTTGTAGCTCAAAGGTAAATAAAAGCTTCAACTTCATTTATTTGAGCAAGGGACAAGGGAAAGGATAGATTATTCACTGAGAGAGAAAGAGAGAGGGGTTGGCCATCGAGAGTATGGTCAGAAGTTGGTCAGTTGCAAAGGTGAGGCGGCTAGAGAATAGTTGCAGGAGTTTCCTAATTTGAGAGAGCACAAGGGGTAGAGAGAAGCTGAGACGCAGAGAACAAAATCAGTCATGTAGTTTATTGTTGTACTATAAAATCAGTAAGTGGCAATCTATATGGGTGGAGAGTTAGGCTTCTTATCAGCCTATTGTGGCCTGTAATGGCAGATTTCTTTCAATTAAAAAAATTGTAATGTTTTGAGGCTCCCACATGGCATATAATATTGTAAGATTGTAGGCTGTGAGGCAGGGTAGTCTTTCATTCGACACCCTTGCCTAGACTGCATCAGGGGAGGTTTACATTATAGAAAGAGGATAAGCCATTTCTCTTCATCTCAAGGGGATGGAGCGTATGCTGGCCAAGAAGT